>JASCZW010006710.1:0-85133 GCA_034211315.2 Aedes japonicus
ATCACAGAATCATCTCCCGGCAGTTCTACTTCCCCAAAATGCGAAAAAAGGTAACCAGTTTTATTAACCTCTGTTGTACTTGTCTTGAAAATAAGTACGAACGAAACCCTTACAAAATTAAATTTGCCTACACTCCACTTCCGTCCAAACCGTTAGATATCCTTCATGTGGATATATTTATATCCACCACCAACCTTTTTATTTCCGCAATAGACAAATTATCGCGATACGCGATGTTAATCCCTGTCAAATCCAGATCTATTACGGATATTAAAAGAGGCATAATTAAATTAATCACTACATATGTGCGACAATGAGGTTGCACTAAAATCCATAGAATTACGTGGTCTCCTTCAGAGACTAAACGTCGAAACATACTATACACCATCCGATCACAGCGAGGTGAATGGAATCGTTGAACGATTTCATTCAACTCTTAGCGAGATCTTTAGGTGCATTAGAAGCAAATATCCAGATCTCTCTAATAAAGAGATATATAAAATCGCAACCACGTTGTACAACGCAACGATACACTCATCCACCCAACTAAAACCTATCGAAGTATTCTTTGGGATCAAAGATGGCGAGGAAAGGCCTCTAAATCTGCAGAGAATACTAGATAACAGGAACGAAATCTTTGACGAAATCGTTCAAACTTTAGAAATTCAACAAAAAAAGCTAATCGATAGACACAACAAAAATCGTGAAATAGAGCCAAAATTTTCAGAAAGAGACCCAATATTTGTTAAAATTCCAGGCATACCCAATAAAAAGAAGCCAAAATTTAAAAGGCAAACCGTTAGAACCAATCAAAGAAAAACTGTAGTAGATTATAGAAATATTCATCTACATAAATCAAATTTGAAAAGGAAAAGAAAACCATAAAAGCAAAATTTAACGAAATCAACCCGGAAGAGGATTTCCGTTACTTAAAGGGGGAAGAGGCATCGTTATCAATTACTTTTGAAACTGTCCTGATAGAATTGTTGTATTATAATCAACCAATTACTAACCTACACTAACATACTAACCTTAACTTTACAGATACTATGTACTTCATTTATACTATACATTGCATTCTATTTGACATCTTGTGAACCATTTATAAACGCCATCGGTACCGGAAACGACCCAATCGCTCAAATCAAAGTTACCAATTGTAAAATCCAAACCGGATCCATAAAAATTATAAACCTAGCTAGAATTGAGGAGAGCATAGAAACCATTACTAACGCATTTTATAACAAACTAACCCCTAATAATCCCTTACATGAAGTGATAAAGTTTAGGATCCAGAAATTATATTCAACTCTGTACGGGCTGAAGCCACAGCAGACACATCGGCACCGACGATGGGACTCTATAGGCACCGCATGGAAATGGATTGCTGGATCGCCCGACGCTCAAGATTTGCACATCATAAACTCCACCATGAACGAAATTATCAAACAAAATAATCATCAATATAGGATCAACCAAAATATCAATGATAGAATCATGCAACTAACACAAACTGTCAATCAGATAGCCAGTTCATTAAACAACAATAACAAAGCAAACATGGATGCCTTGGATTCAATCACAACAATGTTAAATATAGACGTCATTAACGAGCTACTAGACAACATTCAGGAAGCTATCACCCTCTCGAAGATTTCCATTACCAACAACAAAATACTGTCCACACGCGAGGTAAACATCATCAAATCTGCCCTTCAGGACCAAGGAGTACAAGTCAATTTTCCAGACGAAGGCATTACAATTCGTCACCCCGAAAGTTGCCGTGCGAAATGGTGACCTGCTGTACATCTTAAACGTTCCACATTTAGAAAATTCAACCTCCACCATTATAAGGATCTTTCCACTCATAGTAGATAATCAAGTCATCAAATCCTATCCAAGCCACATCATACGGCATGGGTTAAAATTGTTCACAACCGATAAACCCGAAGACTTTGTACAAAAGTCATCATACATCACCGAGTTCGAAGACGACTGTATCCATCCAGTCATATACGGAAAACGATCACGTTGTAGTTCTATTTTCAAGAATGACACTACTCAACAACTAGTTAACGAGAACACCATCATCATCTCTAACGCCAGAAACCACACATTGAAGACAAATTGTGGACCCGAAGACAGAGAAATCACAGGAAATTTCATCATCAAATTTCATGATTGTACCATCTACTTCAACGGTCAATCATTTCAAAGTTCGGAAACCTTCATCGATACAGAAGTACTACACAGCGCATTCCACAATAGTTTAATCCAATGGAACCTCCATAAGCACCACGACATAGCAGAAATCAGCAACACAGCAATTAGCAACCGACAAAAATTGGAGCACGTTTACCTGCGTCAGGAAAGTCTTCACTTGAGGCTATGGACAACGTTCGGAGGATTCTCGTTTTCCACCATCACAATATGCATTCTTATCATTTGGATATTTATTAAAATTGTCAGCAAGAACATAACATACGGACCGGGACGTTCCTCACTTAAGGGGAACAGTTACAATCGAAACACACCAGCCAACCGAACTTAACAACCACGACGTAGAAACCATCCAACAACAACAAGTCAGAATATTGCAACAGCAGCAGTCCGAATTGGAGCGCGAGTTGCAACAGCTCCGAGAACGATAAGCGTAACTGGACACCATCCGGCGGTTCAACGTGGTCTGCTAACGGAATGCTTAGGCAGCAGTTAAATTGATAGGGCCCACAGGTAGCTAGGTACAATATTGAGTTGTAATAAATCATTCATTCTATTTCTATCATTCAAACAGTGTAGTTCGAGTTTTAGTTTTTTAAAAGTCCTTCGCAGTATAGTAAACAGTAACTTATATATATATATATATATATATATATATATATATATATATATATATATATATATATATATATATATATATATATATATATATATATATATATATATATAAATATATATATATAGTAAGTTAGGTCGATTTATCTCGAACTTATAAAAAAAATATTTATTTCACTAAAAACAACTTTAATTACCATTCACTACAAAGTTACATCAAAAACTGAATCTTAATTTCCTATCTCTAGCCCTTTTATTATGTAAAGGTCCCTATTCAGCAAAATCGATCAATATCGTCCGATGTGCTGCTCGTCCACGTTGCTCGTCCACGTCGGTCGTCCACGTCGCTTCGCTTGTTGCTGTGCTGGATTCCCTGGGTCATCATTTCTGCGGTGCGTTGATCGATGTGGTATTGCCGTTGGTAGTTTCCTGGCTGTTGCTATGTTGATTTGGGTTCGGTGTGGTTATCCTGCTTCTCGATTAATGTGGTGGTGGTGTCCGCTGTTTCATAACATCGATGTGGTATTGCCGTTGGTAGTTTCCTGGCTGTTGCTATGTTGATTTGGGTTCGGTGTGGTTATCCTGCTTCTCGATTAATGTGGTGGTGGTGTCCGCTGTTTCATAACTCTTCCCCTCCAAGATTGTTGACCGTCCTCGGTTGACTTCTTAGAGAGCTGAGTACAGGAAGCTTGATGAATTTCGTACCCCTTGGTTGTCCTTCGGCTATCGTTTCTTCCTCGTTTCTGGCATCATCTAGAGGTTTCTTGGTAATGTCCTTGGCCTGTTTGGCTTTCTTCCTTCTAATGATGATCACTAGGAAGAGAAAACTTATAATGGTTATTGTTAAGATTATGGTTGTACCTCCAACCAACGTCGTCCTCTGGTATAATTGTATTTCCTTCAGGAACTTCAGATTATCGATTTTGAGTTCTTCAGGTCCATCCAATACGTTGTTAATTGTTTCCGGTTGCTTGTTGTAAGTTGGCACAAGGTACTCTTGTTTGGGCTTAAATTGATCCTCACTATGGAATGTATAGTTCAGGACATTTATAGTACAGTTCTCTGCTTCAATTACAGTAGGTTCTGATACTACCCTGGAGTCGCCACAAGAGCTAAAAATTTCTAGCTTGGCTTTTGTATCGATGAATATAATACCTCTCATGATTTCCTTTACACGAGTTAGTTGTTCTGTTTTAATCATTGAACATTTTGGTTTCTGATGCGTCAGGAATTTGTAGATGCACTCGTCTTTTAATGTCTGTGAGTCATCGCAAATCTTACATTTCTTACGTTGTGGGATTATTCTATTTTGGTGTTTGGCTACCCACTGAATATCTGTGTTGATTTTTGTTTGGTTTATGTTGACGGTTTGGAGTTCCAGTAATTCGTAGAGGTTGTCGTCCAGTATCGGGATCTTCACTAAGATGACGACATTGTCTTTGCTGATCGTTATGCTTCCTGAGCTGAATAAGAAAATTTCGTCTATAAATTCTAACTTTAAATCTTGCTGCATTAACTTTTGAAAGATATATATTTTTTCCTCTAACGAAAGTATATTCTTGCTTAGTACATTTTGTCTTGAAAATTCGACTTGTTCTTCAATGTCTTCTAAGGCATGAATTAAAGAATCCGTACTAAATATTAGGTTCATATGTTCTACAATGTTATCTTGTCTTAATGTGTTATTGATCAATGATATTTGAGAACTAATCTTTCTTAGGGTATTTGTAACGTTATTGATCCTGTTTTGAAAATTGTCATTGATTTTGATTTGTTTCATCTGGTTGTTGGTTAGCTCATTATCTCGAGTTTGCAAAGCTCCTATACTTTGTTGTATTATTTGTAAATCTTCCTGATCTGGATTTCCTGCAATGTATTTTACTACTGTACCTAAAGCGTTTATAAGTCCTCTTTTTGTCTATGAGGTTGTAAGCTTTTTAATTTTTCTCTAGCAATAATGATTTTCCTTAGTAATGTTTCATGCGAATGATCCTTTATCTTTAGGGATGAGGCTATTTTCTCTATGTGGTTGAGATTGATTTCTATACTTCCTAAACTGAGTTTCTTAATTATTCTTTCATAGCCTAGTTTTATTCTAACGTTTTCTATCTTGAAAGCTATCATCCCATTATCGTTACCTACATCTTTGTATGTTGTCTGGGTTGTGTAGTGGATTAAGAAAAGTCTGAAAAAAATAAGGGAGTTTTTTCGGTTATTGCTTGAGTCGATTCTTGTGGATTTTGACATTATTAGTGTCTTCGAAGGTCAGTGTATCGTTAGCTTTTACATGGACAGTCTTGTAGGGTCTTTGTCTTTTGTCTGTCTTTGCGTAATTTTAACGTATTTTATGTCTTGTGGGTTAAGTCGTGTGGTGTCTGTTTATTTGCGTGTTTTTCTTCAAACATTCGCTTATTTTTTTGAAGTTGTGATCTAACTGCTGATTGGAGATTTTCAGCTGCCTTCTGTATTTCCTCTACATCAGTACAATTTGAGGAGTTGAAAATAATGTCTCTAGGTTTCCTTTTAGTTACGGAGTGTATTGTGTTATTGTAGATGTCCGTCAATAAGTTCATCGTCTCTCGTATCGGTTTGTTGGGATATTTTGTCTTGAGGGTTCTGTAGAGTTCGATTAAGGTTGAGTGAAACCTTTCTACGATCCCATTAGATTGTGAATTACTGGCATGGTGAAGTGAAATGCCAAGGTCATTCAAAAAGCCTGTGAAATCTATAGATGTGAGAGAGGGCTCTTGATCGCTGACAATAGTTTGTGGTCTTCCAAATATTCTGATATGTTCGCTAATTGCTTGCTTCATATCAATTATTGTTCTTGAGTCTAATGGAATTATGTTAGCAAATTTGGAAAAGGAATCCACTATTGTCAACCATTTCATTCCCTTCATGAAAAACACATCTATGTGCACTCGATCGAAAGGTTTTTCGCCGAAAATACTTTTCTGAATTAGCTGTGGTGGTTTTCTATCGTATTTACTTTTTTGCATGTATCACAACTATCTATATGAATTTTAACCTTTCGTTCGAGTTGTGGGAAATAGTATTTTTGGAGAATTTGCGCTTTATTTTCTTTTATACCTCTATGCGCATAATCATGTGTTGCTTTTACCAGTTTGTCTTGTTCCGAATCCAACCTCACGTCTTCCAGGAGAACTTCTGAAATGAAAATCTTGTACAACTTATTAGCCTCAAAAATGTTTCTTATACGTTTCTTGTATCAGTTGCCTCAGTTCTATTGGTACTCTAAGGCAATTTATCCCTCTGGGGTTCAGGTATTTTTTAAATATGTTTACAATATCGATTTCTGTGTATGCTGGTCTGAGAATAGTTGTCCGATGTCGTTTCGGGAATAATTCCTCCGATACATCTGAATGTATCTTCGAAACTTTGAAAATGATTTGTGTTTTGAATGTATTTATGGCTTTTTCCGTACACCAAATGAAATAATTATCGCTTGAGTCAGCGGAGTGCACCGTGGCTAAATCACTTTCAGTTTCTTCATCATTTGAATTGTCTTGGGAGTTGACATTTATTTCCTCCGTTTTGATCCTTGATAGGGCGTCTGCCACAACGTTGTTTCTACCGGGTTTGTAGATTAACTCGTAGTCGTACCCTTCAAGCTCCAATTTTCCTCGGAATATTCGCTTATTTGTATTTGAAAGAGAGTAAGTGAGAGGCTGATGATCCGTTAGTAGTTTAAATCTTCTACCCCACAGATAGTGCTCGAAATGTTTGACTGCCCAATACATTGCCAAAAACTCTTTTTCTGTCGTTGAATAGTTCTCTTCGGTCCTGTTCAACGTTCTAGAAGCGTAGGCGATTGGACGATCTTTTCCAATGGGTCCTTGGGAAAGAACGGCTCCTATAGCGAAATCACTCGCGTCTGTGGTTAGGATGAATTCTTTTGAAAAGTCAGGGTGGATGAGTACAGGATCCCTCATAAGAATTTGCTTGCATTTCTCGAAGCATAATTCTATCTCCTTGTAATTTCGAAGTCGTTATCTTTTCTAAGTAAGGAGGTAAGTGGTTTTACCAACTTAGCAAAATCTTTGATGAATCTTCGGTAGTATCCTAGGATTCCCAGAAATTGCCTTACTTGTTTTTCTGTTGTCGGCACTGGCCAATTTTTTATCGTTTCAATTTTGTCTTGATTGGGTCTTACACCGTCTTCAGAGACTGTGTGTCCCAAAAATTGTACTTCTTTTCTGAAAACTCACATTTGTCGAGTTGAATTTTCAGATTCGCTTCTCTTAGCCTGTTTAGGACTTTATCTAAGTCGATTTTGTGCTGTTCGAGAGATGGTGAAAATATGATTATGTCATCCATGTATACGAGACAACATATTCCTAATTCTTCTCTTAACACGCAGTCCATGACCCGTTGAAAAGTTGCGGGCGCATTTTTCAGCCCAAATGGCATGCGTGTAAACTCGTATTTCCCTGAGTTCACCGAGAATGCCGTCTTTTCGATATCTTCGTCATCAAGCTGAATTTGGTGAAAGCCTGAGACCAGGTCAATGGTTGAAAAATAATTTGTTCTTCCTAGTTTGTCTAGGATGTCGGAAATTTCTGGTATAGGATACCTGTCGCTAATGGTTTTCTCGTTGAGCTTACGGTAATCTATAACCAGTCTAAATTTTTTCTGGCCTGAAGCGTCTGGCTTTTAGGCACTACCCATACGGGAGACGTATAGGGAGAGATGGATTCCCTCACGATACCGTCTTTGAGTAGTTTATCTACTTGTTGTCGGACTACGTCCTCGTAAATCTTGGGATATTTATAGGATTTCGTATGGATCGGAATGTTGTCCGTTGTTCTGATTTTATGTTTAATCTTATGCGTGAAGGTAAGATTGTCTTCTTCGCAGTATAAAACTTCTTTATTATTATCAATAACCTCTTTTAGTGCTGTTTTTTCTCTATCATTCAAATGGTTGTCCCTTATATCGAACTTGATTGACTTACGTTTTTCCGGGATCTTCTCAATTTCATAATAGTCTTGTCCCAACTCTAGTTCATTTACATTGATTTCAACAGATGTTTCCTTAGTGTTTTTGCGTATTGCGACTATGGCTTTTCCATTGGTCCCTTTGTATAGTCCGGGCAAAATTGTGAAGTGATTTGTATGAAATTCTTTGTCCATCATGAAAGGTCCGTTCTTCTTCACAGGCACATGAATAAACTGAAATTTGTGTTCTGTGAGATTTAGCTTGTGTTCTTCTGGGAACATCTTTTTCATAGTAATGACCTTTCTTCCTATTTTTAAAGTATTACTTGCGGTATTAAGGATTGCTTTCAGATCTCGGAGTGACTCGTAGCCAATGAGACCATCAAAATATTTATGGAATTTAAATATAAAAAATTTCAATTTCTTTTTAATTCGAAAAATGTCAATTGAAGCCGATTTATTGATTGTATGTTGCCCTGCCATATTTGTTACCGTAGATATCGGTTCATCTTTACAACTTTCGACGTTGACATGTATAGGGAAATATAGTTTTTATTCGCACCTGTGTCGACTAAAAACTTGAGTTCACCTTTTGTTGTCTGAATCGAAATGTAAGGTATGAAACTAGTTTTCTTCATCACGTCTTTGGATTTTTTCCGTGGATCAGATGAAAATTTATTTCATCCGAGATAAGGTATTCATCATCGTCTGAATCGAGTCTGGAATTTTCTACTGATTCCTTCTGAGAATTGTATTCAGGTTCATTGTCCGAGTCAGCTTCAAATTCACTTTCCTTTTGTGCATGGTTATTAACCTGCATTCTTGAAACATGTGTCTTCATTGACACATCGTCGTCAGTTTGAAGTCGGTTTTTAAATTTGCCTGATGGTGTCCTATCACCGTACCGTGCATTAGCATTAGAGTTATTTGGTTTAGCTTTGCCTTGCTCGCCGTTCTGCTGTCTAGCGAAAGGTGTCGGGTTATTCGTTTTCCGATCCAACTTGTGTCGGTACGCGGCATTCGAATACTGTTGTGTGATTTCGTAAGCATGCTCAAGTGTCTCTGGTCGACAACTTCTTACGTGCATAGAAATTTCCTCATTTAACCCATCTACGAACCGGGTCAACGTAAGTAAATTGACGAAAGAGTTAATAACCCTTGTGTGCGATTTATAATCGTCCATATTAGCAGCAGATGATTTTATAGCTGTGTCAATTGTTCTAATTTTATTGTAATATTCCGACAGATTTTTCTTGCCTTGTCGAATGTAAAATAACGATTGAATGTGACTCGTTAAATCCCTACGGTCACCGTATGCAGTTAGTAAAATTTCTTTGATTTCATCCCAGGTTGTGGGATTTCCGGAGGCTATCAATATTTCTCTAGCCTCACCGACCACTTTGTTCTTTATACTACGAATAATTTGTCCATAGCAAATGTCGTTTTTATATTGGTCGAACAGATTAAGAGTTTGTTCAGCGTCCTGCACCCAGGCTGCCGCTTCTTTTCTATTCCCATTGAAGATGGGGATATTCCTGATCGGATCAGGTGTTGTGAAATTTATGAATGGATCGTTAGCTTTATCTTTCAAAGCATTGATCGTTTCAATAAGGTGTGTTTGATTTTCGGTGAGGGTTCTCACTTGTTCTAGCAGAGCTTCTGCGCTCATAGCTGGTTTTGCCATGTTAGATTTTATTCAAAATGTTAACTTTTTCCCTATATTATGTCGCTACTCGCCTGTTGGACAGGGAAATTAATGTGGTAGCAAGAATCGTAATAAGAGTTATGACCGCCAGTGATATGCCCTCACAATAGAGATCTAATAACACGTTTCAGATTCCTACACTTGAGTTGAACTACACTGTAGCACTCGTTTGCACTTGGTTTCATTTAGTTTCACTTTAAAGGTAGTAAAAACTTTGGTACTTACAAGATGATTCCTTTCATCAGGGAGTTTTTGGTAATGATGCACGTAGAGATGGCTGGGGTAGGTTCCAAGTAGCGGGATTGGTCCTCCAAATAATCTCAAATCCTGGATATCCGCTCCAGAATAGCTGCTGCTGGATTATCGGTGTCGTCTGGGACTTAGGGCCGCTCGCCTTTGCAAACTCGATGATTGTGATATTAGATATTCGCTCCAACAACACTTTCACTTTGTTTCACTACTTGAACTACTCGACTGCGCCAGTTAGGTCGTGATTTATCTCGAACTTATAAAAAAAAATATTTATTTCACTAAAAACAACTTTAATTACCATTCACTACAAAGTTACATCAAAAACTGAATCTTAATTTCCTATCTCTAGCCCTTTTATTATGTAAGGTCCCTATTCAGCAAAATCGATCAATATCGTCCGATGTGCTGCTCGTCCACGTTGCTCGTCCACGTCGGTCGTCCACGTCGCTTCGCTTGTTGCTGTGCTGGATTCCCTGGGTCATCATTTCTGCGGTGCGTTGATCGATGTGGTATTGCCGTTGGTAGTTTCCCTGGCTGTTGCTATGTTGATTTGGGTTCGGTGTGGTTATCCTGCTTCTCGATTAATGTGGTGGTGGTGTCCGCTGTTTCATAACATCGATGTGGTATTGCCGTTGGTAGTTTCCCTGGCTGTTGCTATGTTGATTTGGGTTCGGTGTGGTTATCCTGCTTCTCGATTAATGTGGTGGTGGTGTCCGCTGTTTCATAATATATATATATATATATATATATATATATATATATATATATATATATATATATATATATATATATATATATATATATATATATATATATATATATATATATATATATATATATATATATATATATATATATATATATATATATATATATATATATATATATAAGTTAACGCGGGACCATCCAACTTTCCAACACATCATCACCCGTCACCAAAGAACAGCTCATCAATATCATAAACAACGTACAACCGTAAGCACAATCGACATCTAGCTCATCGAGGTCACCGGACAGCAACCAGCCAACGCACCACCGGATAGCAACCAGTCAACGCACCTAGGACTTGCCGACGCAGCACTCGACAACAGTACAACAACACGCGACATCGACTTGGACTACGAACCCGACCACCTGAGCTGAGAACTGCAGCGTTAGGACTTTTAGGGCCATTGGTAGGTTTCAACCAATTTCAATCAATATATAAAATCATTATTAGTCTTACCTTCATCAAGTGTAGTTCAGTGTTTATTTTTTAAAAAACTTCGAAACTCCATGTGAGTTCTTAATTGGCGCAGTCGTGCGGATCGGTTTTGCTAAAACGTTCAGAAGTAGTGAATAGTGTCCACCTTTCGGGTCGCCGCGAGTGAATATCGCAGTGTAGTGAACCATTTCTACGGAAGATCGTTGCGGAATCGAGCCAGCTCCTTTTTTTTACATCATCAGCCAGGCAGGCCAACCCGAGCGAACATCGGATTGTAACGGTGAGTAATTTAAAAAAAAAATAATAACTATCTATCTAATCAGTGTGATAAAGTTTTATAAAGTGTAATAAAGTGTAATAAATTGTGATAAGTGTGATCGTGACAAAACAAAAAAAAAACTATTCAGAATGGAACCAGCAGCAAACCCAGTTCCAAACCTAGAAGAGGAGGAGGCTCAAGTTTTTAGAACGAACGAAATGTTCCTTCGAGCCGAAAAAGTGCTAAAGGCGATGCAAACGCCTCAAGCCATAAGGGAACTACCGTCTTTTGATGGTAACCCTGTTAAACTGCACGCATTTATTCGTGCAGTCGAAAATTTACTGCCCTTCCTAGAAACGATGAAAGACACGCCGTTCGAGGAGGTGTGACTACAATCTATCAGGGTTAAAATAACGGGAGACGCCGACCAAGTACTGGAAATTCACGGCACCCCACTAAAATGGATTGAAATAAAAGCAAATTTAATTGCCTACTACAACGACAAGCGGGATTCAGTAACGCTTACTCGAGAGCTATTCCAGTTGCAACAAACTGGTAGCATCGAGGAATTTTATGGTTCAGTGCAGAATGTTCTTTCACTGCTTATCAACCATGCAAATATCTCTACAACAAATGCAAATCTGCGAGCTGATCGCACAAAAACACATCAGGAAAATGCACTACAAGTGTTTTTAGCAGGGCTTAGAGAACCGATTGGCGGTAACGTGAAAGCCCGTCAGCCTAAGAAACTGAAGGAAGCATTCGATGCGTGCGTGGAAGAAAGAAACTTCCAAAACAGGTTTGGTCTAAACAAATCGGAGCCAATGAGGCCTCCTAAACCACTCATGTTGCCAGGTCCTTCAAAACCAACACAGCAACATATCCAAACCCCTAATCAACAACACAAATTTCATTTCAAACCACCTCAAGCATACAATGATTATAAATTTCCCCAGCAGCCACAGCGGAACTATTTTCCCGCACAAAATTATAATGTTAGACCACAGGTCCCACCAAGAAATTGTCAAACCCCTTTAAATAATGCACCCAATGTGCAACAAAGGAATGTTTTTGCACCCAGACCAATACAGCTACAGAAACCAACACCTATGGAAGTTAACCCATCTATAAGGTCCAAGCAAATTAATTATATAAATAGACCCCGTGCGATAAACTACCATGAGGGCGCAGACTTTTATGAGCCGTATGAGCCAGGCAATGAATACTACGAAGAAACAGAAACACACCAGCAATATTATGACGAAGCTCCCGACACTGAACCCACCCCTTGTACATCGGGTTCAGCAGAGCGAAATGAAGAAGCAGCTTGTGATATTGACGAGATAAATTTTCATTTAATGGAGGAAGTACTAAGGAAGAGATAAATAATTTCTTACCATATGTAAACATTCTTACAAGCAAAGGACCCTTAAAGTTTTTGATTGACACTGGTGCAAACAAAAACTACATTAGTCCAAAACACGTTAACTATGACAAGTGCCGGTTTACACAGGCCATGAAAATCAGAAATGTATCAGGTACGCATCTTGTTAATAAGTTTGCAGAATTCAACCCATTCCCAAGTGTACCGGGTTCAAATAAGCAAATTTTCTACATCTTTGACTTCCATATTTTTTTCGATGGCCTCATCGGATATGAGACCCTGCGTTCGATGAAAGCTGATATTTTAACTACAGAAAATAAACTAAAATTTCCCACTGGCGTAACGCAAATGTCACGTAAATACCCAGAAAAAACAGTGACTCAATTTAATTCCAATGAAGCTAAAGTTTTGAGTCTACCTACAGTTTTGAATGACGGAGACTTCTTTCTGGAGAATGATGTTCTTTTAACTCCAGACATATTACTACCTTCTGGCATCTACAGTTGTGCAAATAAACGCTTTTTCGCAATTGTGACTAACCTAAAAAATGAACCTACAAAGTTTGAGGTTGAAGAGCCTCTGGAAGCTGAACTTAATAACTTCTCTTTAGAGGAACCAACTCAAGACGAAGAAATCGAATTTAATAGAAAACCAATCTTCGATCAACTGAGACTTGATCATTTAAATAATGAAGAGAAAACCAATTTATTGAAAATGATTGCAGACTACGAGAATATTTTCTTTATGGAAGGACAGCAATTGACCTTCACAAACGCAATCAAACATAAAATTACTACACGTGACGACTTACCCATTCACACGAAATCATACCGCTATCCTTTCTGTCACAGAGAGGAAGTTCAGCGACAGATTTCGAAGATGCTCGACCAAGGTATTATTAGACCTTCGAACAGCCCGTGGACGTCACCTGTCTGGATAGTTCCAAAAAAACTGGACGCATCCGGCAAAAAGAAATGGCGTCTTGTCATTGATTATCGGAAGTTGAATGAGAAAACGATCGACGATCGTTATCCCATTCCCAACATAACCGATATTCTCGATAAGTTGGGCCGTTGTATGTATTTCTCTACGCTCGATCTTGCATCTGGTTTTCATCAGATCGAGGTTAGTAAGAGCGATATTGAGAAAACAGCTTTTAGTGTCGAAAACGGACACTATGAATTTTTGAGAATGCCATTTGGCCTCAAAAATGCTCCATCGACGTTTCAACGCGTCATGGATAATATACTGCGAGAACATATAGGTGTCAGATGCCTGGTTTACATGGACGACATCATTGTGTTCTCAACTAGCCTTAGGCAGCATTCATTAATTATGTCACGCTTTTAGGAGGGGGAGGGGGTTCAGAAAACCGTGACATTTTGTGACAAACGAGGGAGGGGGGGTAAGCTGAATCGTGACATCACATTTTTGAAAAAAAAACAAAAACAAAATGATATTCTTATGCAATATCGCCTACTACTACTATCCCTACTGTTCACGCCCCTTCGTAAACGAACAGCAACAGCAGTAATCATGCAGCACTCACACACCGCTCGCATAAACTATGCCACGCCCTGTTCTGCAACTTTCCATCGTTCTGGAACTTTCCATGTTCTGGAACTTTCCATTGTTTTGGAACTTTCCATCGTTCTGGAACTTTCCATGTTCTGGACCTTTCCATCGTTCTGGAACTTTCCATGTTCTGGAACTTTCCATTGTTCTGGAACTTTCCATGTTCTGGAACTTCTAGCAGTAGCGGCACAATATAAAAACGGCACCGTAGTGGCGCAGTCATTCAGTCATTATATCAATTCTAAGGTGTTAAGATCAAAAGAAAAAAGCAATAAAGGATAAGTGAATAGAAGCAGTAGTTTTTCTATCAATATCTTCTGGATCCATTATCCGGTGCAACAGCCCAGTGTTATACAGTGTTGAATACAGTCCACCCTACGACTAGAGTGTTTGCTGTCAACGGCCTTGGAACCCAACCCGGCCTTTTCAGGGTAAGAAGAGTTGAATTTTCCACCCATGAGCCAAGACAGAGCACTCGTTTTACCCGACAGTTGCTAGTTTGAGCGACACCTATTTCCTTTCCTACCGTGTTAGGACACGTTTGAGTTCTGTCGCAAGAGAGCTAGCAAGCTACTTCAAGTACCCTACGGATCCGGTGATTGGCTCCGACACCTACCATACCTAACACGCTAACTTGAAAGTACCCATTAATGAGTCGAAAAGTACGCATTTTGAAGAAAAGTGGCTTAACTCATTATTAGGAGTATATTTTCCTCATTAATTGAGTATTCGTTACCCATTAATGATTAATTGATACTCATAAATGAGTAAGCAATACTCAGAAATGAGGAAAGTATACTCTTAATAATGAGTTAAGCCACTTTTTCTTCAAAATGCGTACTTTTCGACTCATTAATGGGTACTTTCAAGTTAGAGTGAATACTATTCCACCGTTCATGAATGACAGCTGCAGCTCATTCAGTGTGCGTCAGTGAATAAAGTCCAGTGTTTATTGGTGAAAAATTGGTTCGCGCAGTTAGTGTATTTTGGAAAATGAATCGTGGAGAACTTTTAATACGCTGTACAATGCGTATGTAAAGGCTTACCCGGATAAGAAGAAAAGGGAGTGCCAATTGGATGCTACTAATTTCTGGAATGAACGGAAGGGCAATGACAACACCGCACTTGAAGAGCAAGTCAATAACAAAATAAAAGAGCTTCATGCCTTGCAGCTAAAGAAAAAGGTAAACTTCTTCAACTATGGGAAAGTCTATGAGTGCTCCCTAAGGAATCAGCGCCGACAGTGAAACCCGCGCAACCCATCAAGAAAATTGAGTATATGGCTCAGCCGTCATCATCAAATAAACGCCCTGCACCAGTACAGGAACAACTTAAAGCTGAGCTAAATAATCTGAACTCTGAGGTAGTGCTTCTGATTGACAAGAAGTCTGCTGGACTATTGACGGATGATGATCAGTCGAGACTCGAAGGGCTAAAAATTAAAAAGATCAAACTTGAAAAGAATCTCAAAATCAAGGAAGACGAGCAAGAGCGGCAGCAGAAGCATCGTGAGAAAATGAAGCAGGCTAAACAACTGTTAATTCGGGACATCCCAGAGGCTGGTAAATATGATATATTAACTAGTTTGTTTGCACAGTAGATATAAATATCAAATTTCAGGAAATTATCTTTCATTCCGAAACTCTCCTGGCCGCCCTCGTGTTGAAGAGCAGCAACCGGAGCTGCTCAAGGCAATATGCGATATCGCACTTCATGGATCTGCGGCCCACGAAAGCGCAGTGATGAGAGCGTCAGAAGCGTTAAAACTTTAGATGAGTTGACTTCTGCAATACAAGGCAAGGGATTCAATATCAAAAGAACAGCAACATATCTGCGGTTAATCCCAAAACGAGCCAATTCCCATCAAGGTAAATGTCACGTAAATACTGTACCAGTGAAGTTGATGCGCGCAAGTAATGCAAAACACAACGATCATCCCGATGGCCGATTCTGTACAGCGACCATAAGATCATTGGAAGAACTGGCATCTGTGCTGGGGCCCAATGAAGTAGGATTTATCAGTCAGGATGATAAGGCGAGAGTGGCGATAGGCCTAACGGCTGCCAATAAGCAGTCTCCCATGCTTATGCATGTGGAGTACAAAATCACGCTTCCTGACCACGATTGGATAGTTGCAAATAAGCATAAACTAATTCCGTCCGTGTACGCTGGAATCGAAATCAAACCGAATGGTCTTGGCAAACCGGAGGCTGTTGGTTTTTCGGGCCCCACTTACATTGCAATTCGGTCAGGCAAACACGCTTCGTCAACGGCGTTTTCTCATGCGTTAGACATCAAGCGGCTTCTAACTCTTGAATCGTTTGATGGTATTTTTAAGTTTGATGGATTGGTCAAACCAGTCCTAATCTTTACCGTCGACGGTGGACCTGATGAAAATCCGAGATATCGCAAGGTAATACAGATAGCAATACACCATTTTAAGAGTACAACCTTGACACGCTGTTCATTGCAACGAACGCTCCGGGAAGGAGTGCTTTCAATAGAGTGGAGCGACGTATGTCACCCTTGAGTAAGGAGCTTTCTGGATTGATAATACCACACGACCAGTTTGGTAGTCATCTGGATTCCCAATTGCGTACAACTGATTCAGCTTTGGAGAAGCAAAATTTCCAGTACGCTGGTGAAGTTTTGGCAGAAGTCTGGAATGATGTGGTCATCGACGGTCATCCGACGTTGGCTGAATATATCGATCCTGATGCATCTGAAATAGATCCGAAGTCAATTCGTGACTATGACCAACACTGGTTTGGAACTCATGTGCGAACCAGCCAATATTTACTCCAGATACGGAAATGCACAGATAGGTAAAATTTTGAGATGCATTTGATGGTCAAATAATTGTTATATGTGCATAAATTTATATTTTTACAGGAAATGCTGCTCACCACTGCGAAGTAGCATCGATCACGTTATCTGCAATGGATTTTTGCCTCCACCAATCTCTCTGACGCAAACATCTCGAGGATTGATTGGGTCATCGAAGGACGAACCACAGCATTTCCCATCAATGTTCGTATTGAACTCATTACAAGCTCAACAGATTCTACCTAAATCGATGTCCGGATATGGAACGATTCCGTATGATCTTTACTGTCCTTCAATTAAAAACTCATTGAACGAACGAGTGTGTTCCAGCTGTGGCCTATACTTTGCATCTTTAGTCATGCTTCGCGAGCACATAAAGATGCACAAGCACTACATCCGTTCAATTTCAGAGAAAATTGCGTCCGTTTAAAGTTGTGGCAAAACGTAAACAGGAATGTATGGTTGTAACCAACAAAGACAACTTCGATTGCGAATGGATAGATGACGAAGAACTTGATCTGACTGATGTGGCAGAAACCATTACGAGTGCTTCAGCGGACGCAGATATCTTCCCGGTCATCAATGCTGACCAACATCTGCAAAACCCTTGGACTGAGGATTGAATCTATTTTTGAATGGTATTATTTGAGAATGCAATTTGATATAATATGAGGAAAGTTGAATTTGTTTCTGTATGAAATAAAAATGATTTTTGTGACTAATATTGGCTATTTGAATAAAAAGTTTTGAGTGGGGAGGGGGGGGGTTAACAAAAACGTGACATAATTGCCTGGGGGGGGTTACAAAAATTGTGACAATTTGTGACATGGGGGAGGGGGGAGTTAATTTTCGGCCAGATTTGCGTGACATAATTAATGAATGCTGCCTTAAAGAACACCTCGACAATTTGAGGAAAATTTTTGATACTCTCCGTAAATACAATATGAAAGTCCAACTCGATAAGAGTGAATTTTTACATAAGGAAGTTGCCTTCCTCGGACATATTGTAACACGTGATGGAGTCAGGCCTAACCCTGATAAATTAGAAGTTATCAGAAAGTGGCCACTACCAAAAAATGAAAAGGAACTTAGAGGTTTCCTTGGCATTTTAGGCTACTATCGCAAGTTCATTCGGGATTTTGCGAGAATAGCTAAACCATTGACCCAGGCACTGCGAAATGGTGAAAAAATTGCTCATTCTAAGAGTTTCATAGATGCCTTTGAGCGTTGTAGGAACATTCTTACCTCGAGCGATATCCTCCAGTACCCCGATTTTAGTGAACATTTTATTTTGACAACAGACGCCTCCAACTATGCTGTTGGCGCTGTTCTTTCACAAGGACAAATTGGTAGCGATAAGCCAATTGCCTTTGCTTCCCGCACCCTCAATAAATCGGAGGAAAACTACTCCGCTATTGAGAAGGAGTTATTGGCAATCGTGTGGGCATGTAAGTATTTTCGACCGTACCTTTAAGGAAGAAAGTTCACATTGTACACAGATCATAAGCCATTAACATATAGTCTGAATCTCAAAGACTCCAATAGCAGGCTAATTCATTGGCGCCTCTACTTGGAAGAGTTCGACTATGAGATAAAATACAGACCGGGAAAACAAAACATCGTAGCAGATAGCCTTTCAAGAGTACGAGAAGAATTGAATGCTAACGATGTAGAGGAAAGTTCACCCCCTTTATATAGTCATGAAGGCGAACCATCTTCAGATGACGAAACGATACACTCCGCAGATACTGATGATTCAGCATTCATCTCTTGTACGGAATCAACGCTGAACAGATTCAGCAATCAAATTATATTAAAAATCGGAGTAAATGAAGAAGAAACTTACGAAGAAATATTTCCTCGTATGTTCAGGAGAACTATCACAAAAACGAATTTTGGCGTACCGTATCTAATTAGAATGTTTAAAGAATTTATAGACCCAAAAAGGGCCAACTGTATTTTATGCCCAGAAAACCTGATACAGGCAATTCAAATAGTCTATAAGAACTATTTTAGTAGAGGGAAACCCTTCAAAGTATGTATTTCACAAAAAATATTGATCGATCTAAAAACGGCTGAAGATCAAAACTTGATAATAAGCCAAACACACGCAAACGGGCATCGCATATTCCTATTATTGTGTTTGGAAAATAATAGTCAAATTTCCAGTAGATATTTTTTCCCAGGAATGAAATGCAAAATACGACAGTTCATAAGACTCTGTCGCATTTGCAACAAAAATAAGTACGAGAGACATCCGTACAAAATAAAATTAGGGACAACACCCACGCCAAAAAAACCATTGGAAATTGTACACATAGATATTTTTATTAAGCAACCTAATATATTTCTTTCCTTCTTAGATAAATTCTCACGATTCGCTACAGTAATACCAATCAAGTCACGGAACATTCACGACGTCAGAAATGGGTTAACCAAATATTTCGCTTTGTATGGTACCCCAAATTTAATTATATCCGACAATGAGCCTTCACTAAGGTCCATTGAAATTAGAGCTCTTTTTGAAAATTTAAATATCCAAATTCATTTTACTCCTCCAAATCACAGCACAAGCAATGGAACAGTCGAAAGATTCCACTCAACTTTGAGTGAAATTTTTCGATGCACCAAACCAGACTACCCCGATATGACTGATAAAGAAATCTTTAGAATTTCGTGCACATGTTATAATAACACGGTACATTCTGCAACAAAATTTAAACCAAGAGAAATTTTTTATGCTCTAAGGGATGGAGAGGAAAGGCCTTTGGATATAAACAAAATCTTAGAAAATAGAAATAAGTTTTTCGAAGAAGTAATAAAACATTCAAACAACACGAAAACTAAAAATTTGGGATACCATAATAAAACGAGGGAGGACCCACCAGTCTTCACACCAGAAGACACTGTGTACAATAAAGTACAAGGCATTCGGAATAAGGGAAATACCACCCAATCAAAGTAGTCGAAGACCACGGAAGAACCTTCCTGGACAACTTTGATCGGGAAATTCATAAAGATAATATTCGGAGAAACTGAATCCACCCAAAATTTTGTCACATTCAATTTCAGATGTGGATTCAACCAATGACCCTGACCTTGACATTGACTATTGTGATGACCGCATCACAAACAATACAACTCTATGACTTGACGCGAAATCCAGGACTTTTGACAATACAGACAGGAAACACACTTCTTAAGACGGGCAGACACCGTATCTACCACGCTATCGACTTAACCAAATACAAACCACTTTTAGACAACATCGAACTTGCTGTCGATGGACTTAACATTTTCAAAGATTTCACGGACTTGACATCTATGTTAAATGCAAAGCTCAATGAAGCTTGGAATTCATATAGACGACTTTTACCGATCAAACAGATTAGGCAAAAAAGAGGAGTTTTTAATTTTTTAGGCTCAACCATAAAAGTAATTACTGGAAATTTAGATGAGAACGACTTAATTCAAATTAATAACGATATTAAAAATTTGCAAGATAGGAATCTGGATCTCACCAGGCAAAATAATATACAGGTAAAACTAAACAAACATTTGGAGAAGCGTATTAACAAGATCATCGATACAGTAAATGCAGAACAACGAATTATCAAACAACAAATAATCACAGCTAGGCAATCTTTACTTATAAACTAGCTCATTAATCAAAATTTTACAGCAATAAGACAAGCTTTTAAAATTTCATTCCATGTGGATCTCTTACAGAAACATCTTGACTCAATTTTCGAAGTAATCCAATTAGCTAAAATTAATATTATTTCAAAAAATTTCTTAGAGTCGGAAGAACTCAAGTTTATTTTGGATAGATTAGAGGAACAGGGAATTACAGTTCTCAGCACTGATCAAGTTTACGATTTTCTGGATATTCGAGCACTCTTCAAAGATTCAGTTCTGTACTTCATCATCGAAGTTCCACAAATCTCACCACACACCTTCAGCAGTCTACTCCTGGAACCGCTTCCCATCGACGGTCAGATCGTTAAGCTACCATGGCATCAAGCAGCAATACACGGAAATCTAACGTATTTTCTCAAGGCAAGCTGTCAATACATCGGAGAGAAAACCCTCTGCGACGAAGATAAGCTTCAAGACGTCTCAGACGATAGTTGTTTCTCAAAAATCATTAGAGGACTACCTGGAAAATGTACATTTACAAACTACCGCAATCTAACAAACATAAAACGACTGACAGACAACTACGTCGTCGTGAAAAAATTCAACAGTCACGTTATCCACGAATTGTTTAAATAATGACAGGCAGTTATCAGGCACAATCTTGATATTTTTCTCGAATTGTACCATAAGGATTGATCAAAGAAACTTCACCACCTCAACATTTTCGGCACACATCTTTCCAACAGTTATACCACTGGATGGAGTAAAAATTGAACAAACCGAGTTCAAATCAGAAACCGACCTTCAAGGATTGGAAAAGTTGCACATCATGAATCGAGAGCAGATTCAGTTAATCAAACAACAGCATACGCTCCAAACAGTGACAAGTTTGGGGTTATCTTCCACTTGTATCATTTTAGGCCTCTGCTTGGTAGTCTATAACTGGTTTAAATGGACAACAACATCCAACAGAACAAATCTGACAGTCAACGTAGAAAAACGAGCATCATCCACATCAGAAGACATAAGCCTTGGTAGAATTGGATCGGGACGATCCAATCTTGAGGGGGAAGCAGTTAACGCGGGGACCATCATACTTTCTAACACATCATCACCCGTCACCAAAGAACAGCTCATCAATATCATAAACAACGTACAACCGTAAGCACAATCGACATCTAGCTCATCGAGGTCACCGGACAGCAACCAGCCAACGCACCACCGGATAGCAACCAGTCAACGCACCTAGGACTTGCCGACGCAGCACTCGACAACAGTACAACAACACGCGACATCGACTTGGACTACGAACCCGACCACCTGAGCTGAGAACTGCAGCGTTAGGACTTTTAGGGCCATTGGTAGGTTTCAACCAATTTCAATCAATAAATAAAATCATTATTAGTCTTACCTTCATCAAGTGTAGTTCAGTGTTTATTTTTTAAAAAACTTCGAAACTCCATGTGAGTTCTTAATTCTTAATTTTTATATATATATATATATATATATATATATATATATATACATATATATATATATATATATATATATATATATATATATATAAATATATAAATATATATATATATATATATATATATATATATATATATATATATATATATATATATATATATATATATATATATATATATATATATATATATACAGCAATTCCATGAAAAAAGTTATACGATCTCTCAGAATTTTATAATATTCGGTAGGATTATTCAACATCGAAAAATATTAGACCCGTATATTTTTATTTCGTTATTAGACTGGACCTTTCTGCGTTAGACTGGTCCAAAAAATTGTGATTTTTCAAAATCTTCAATTTTCAAAAATTTATAACTCCTAAACCGTTTAACCGATTTTAGTCATTTTTGGCCATTGTATTGGTATTTTTTGAATTTCCAAGCAAAAATACGAAACCTTTGAATATATCAATTTTTGTATGAAAAAAATACAAAACAAATAGTTTTTCTTGAATTTGACTGCGAGGGGCCTCAACGACTCCTTGTTTTAGTATTTTTAAATGAAAGAGCATTCAATTTTACATAACATATCAAAAAATTGGAGATGTTCTGCGTGTCGTTTTGGAGATACAATTTTTTAAATAATAAATCATTACTCTTCATTTTATACATCACCCGCCTGTAGAAACGATGAAGATGCATGGTAGATTACCATGCGTCTCCATCCAATCAAACCTATGACTAATGAAATCTATGAGTAGGTCACAGAATGTCAAGTAAATATTATATAATAAATAATATTTAATTTAAATAATTATATAATATTATAGCAACTAAGACTAATGAGACTTTAGGTAGATATTGACAATTTGATTACCTAACATTCTTTTCGTTACACAGAGGGGCATTGGTATTATTATTTAAAAGAAGAACCGTTGATACGTATTGACTACCTACCCTATATACATGGGACAGTTATGCGTATAACGGCAGTGTAGATGTAGAATGTTTATCGACATGTGAGATTGAATTGAATTGTTTCTCGGCTGTAGCGATCAGGTCTACTCGCTGACGGGAGGGAGTAGAGTGGAATTTCTAAAGCGGAGAAGCAGCAGAGTGAACAACATCTCTTTCATTTCATACTCGTCGCTCGCTTGCGTTATCTGTTATTCTGTTGCTTTCTCGCTTTAGAAATTCCGCTCTACTCGCTCCCGTCTGCAAATAGACCTGATCGCTACAGCCGAGAAACAATTCAATACCTATTGTAGTCTAGGCTGCAGTTCACTTCACTTGATCGTAGGTACAATATAAACATCATATAAAACACGGAAATTTATGTAAGAAGTTACCAGTTGAAAACAAAGTATCATATCAGAACAGTTATATCAAAGAATATCGTAAAATGAAACGTAAGTGTTCAATTTGTAGTGTTTGGGTGTTGAGTTCGTGTTCCAGAAAAATCAACGCAAAATTGTACGACCATGCTGTGGAAAAAAAGGTTAAAATTGACGAGAGTAGCTCTTTCATTTGTCAAAGTTGCTACAAGAAATTGTATAAGCACATTGATACCATGACCGAAGAACCCATTACAGGACCATCCAGTATAGGCACTACAGGTATGTTATATAAAAGTTCATATAATTCTGTTTTAATTTGAATTCTTCTCTTGCAATTGTTACTGGAACATTTTTATTTTTACATTCTTTTAGAATCGTGCGAAGCAACCAGTCACGAAACGATTGCCCTTGCAGGACCGTCCGGCATTGTTCCTTTTCCCTACCAAAGTAAATAATAAAATAGAAATTATTTGCATGATTTCCAATCAATCAATTTTTAATCAATAATTTGTTATATTTATTTACAGGCTCATTGGAAACAACCAGCTATGAATCGATCGGTACCACCAATAACACGTTTTTGTCTGACGATAATGAAATGCTAACACAGCTTAAGGATAAATTTAAGGAAACAAAAGATAGCAATGAGCGGTATAGGATTTTAACCACACTGCCCAAAAGTTGGTCTACATATAGGATTATGCAAGAGTTTGATGTTTCCCAATATATGGCCAACCAAGTGAAAGTATTACAACAACAGGAGGGAATAATGTCAGTGCCTAAAATGAGGATTAGTAGAGCTTCGTTAGGAGAGGAAACGCTAATGCGTGTTCGTAATTTTTATAATAGCGACGATATAAGTCGTGTGTGCCCGGGAAAAAGGGATTATTTGATATCCAACAATGAAGAAGGTAGGATCTACATACAAAGAAGGTTAGTTTTATGCAATTTGCAAGAGGCATACTCCATATTTAAAAATACTCATCCTGATATTAAGATTGGATTTTCGATGTTCGCCAGTAACCGTCCAAAACACTGCATTTTGGCAGGAACAAGTGGCACGCATACGGTGTGCGTTTGCATTTACCACCAAAACGTTAAATTGATTTTTAAAACACTTCAAAGTAAACAATTACTTCCAGATGGTGTTCAAAAATCGTGCCGTTCCATCAGTTCAGGTCCTTGATGTCAGGCAAATGAACCAGGTGTCATCCGACGGCACAAAAAAGCCCTCAAACTTTTTTCGTGTGATCTTCTCTGGAGCTGCCCTGCCGAATTTCCTCGTGTTCGGGAAGCTTCGTTTACCTGTTCGCCTCTATGTACCGACGGTCATGCACTGTGACAAGTGCCAGCAGTTGGGTCATACTGCACCCTACTGCTGTAACAGAGCACGATGCGGTAAATGCGGTGAGCAACATGTGGAGGGTCCCTGCAGTACGGACCCCAAGTGTATATGCTGTGGGGAAGCTCCACATGATCTCACTGTATGCCCGAAGTATATAGAGCGGGAGAAACACCAAATTCGTTTGCTGCAGCAGCGGTCGAAGCGGTCTTATGCAGAGATACATAAAAAGATCCCACCGGCCGATGTTCCACTAGCCCAACCAGACAACAATATATTTTCTTCCCTGTCCATAGATGATCAGGGCTCAGACTTTGAGGATGCTGAGGAGTACTCTGTTGTTTAGACGGGAGCGAAGAGAAAGCGCGCTACAGCAAGACGTCAACGGCACCGTCAGCAAGCATCTCTGAACGCGCTGACTGTAGAACAGGCTCCCCATCCTCCTCTGAAAAATTTAAGAAGTGGTGGCAATACAAAAAAAGTTTCTCCTCCAGGTTTTAAACCACTGGCTGGTTTAAAACCCCAGTTGTTCCAGTTTTTTGCCCAGAACGCCAACTACCAAGGCATCCGGAATCTCGACCGTGTCAAGTCGAAGACTCCGACAAATGTCTGTTTCTGGGATTGTGGAATTCATCTTCACCATTTTCGAGGTCTCACTGACAACGAGGAACCTCATCAACATGATCCTTACATTTGTAAAACCTCTTCTAAAGAAACTGTCTTTAAAATGGCGTCTTCTTGATTCAATCATATCTTTCGATGAATAATTTATCCAATGAGGTCGGGGATATGATCGAAGCACTACAATGGAACAGTAGAAGTATTCTAAAAAAATTGGATCCTTTTAAGTTTTTAGTTCACAAATCGCATTGTGACGTATTTGCTCTCTGTGAAACATGGCTCTCTTTTGATAAAGATTTCTCTTTCCACGATTTTAACATTATTCGGCAGGATCGAGGGGACTCATATGGAGGAGTGCTATTGGGGATTAATAAGCTCCACTCCTTTTATAGAATTGATCTCCCCTCGATGACAGGCCCTGAAGTAGTCGCATGCCAAGTGACTATTCGAGGCAAAAGTTTTAGCATAGCCAGCATATACCTGCCGCCGAATATGGCAATATCCCGCAGGGATCTTTCGACTATTTGCCTCGCAATGCCAGAGCCACGGTTGATCTTAGGAGATTTTAATTCTCACGGTACAGCCTTGGGGTCACCGTACAACGACAACCGTTCTGCATTGATAATAGACCTCATGGACTACTTCAACTTGACTATTTTGAATACTTGGGAAGTAACACGCGTGGCTCCACCTCCAAACCCTGGAAGCAAATTAGACCTCTCAATCTGTTCGAATTCACTATCATTGGATTGCACGTGGAAAGTGATTCAAAATCCCCATGGTAGTGATCACTTGCCTATCAAAATTTCAATCACCAATGGCTCGTGTCAATCTCGCTCGATCGACATTGCGTACGACCTCACGAAATGCATAGACTGGGGTAAATTCGCTGAAGCGATCATCGATGGCGAGCAATCGGTCGAAGTCCTTCCTCCGTTGGAAGAGTATCGGTTTTTATCCGGGTTAATCCTCAAATGTGCGATCGAGGCACAGCGCAGACCGGTACCAGGATCAACCATTCGCCGACGTTCGCCCACGCCGTGGTGGGACGACGAATGTACTGAAGTCTACCGTGAAAAATCCGTCGCGTTTAAAGCATATCGGAAGCGCGGTTCGCGAGATAACTACGAGTGGTACATTGTTCTTGAGCGTAAGTTTAAGAGCCTCGCCAAAGCCAAAAAACGCGCATATTGGCGTCATTTCGTCGAAGGGCTATCGCGTGAGACGTCGATGAGAACTCTTTGGACCGTCGGGAGAAGAATGCGAAATGCGTCGTCGGTGAATGAAGACAAGAAAAGCTCTTCCCGGTGGATCTACGCGTTCGCCAAGAAAGTTTGCCCAGATTCGGTTCCGGTGCAACGAATTGCGCACGACACTCAAACCAAACGTAACGAATTGGGTGCGCCTTTTTCTATGCTCGAATTCTCACTTGCTCTTCTTTCATGCAACAATTCTGCGCCAGGAATGGATAAAATCAAGTTTAACTTGTTGAAAAACCTCCCAGACGTCGTAAAGAGGCGCTTGCTGAACTTATTTAATCAGTTCCTGGAAAGCAATATTGTTCCGGATGAATGGAGGCAGGTTAGAGCTATAGCTATACAAAAACCCGGGAAACCCGCGTCGGATTACAACTCGTATTGTCCAATTGCGATGTTGTCGTGTATAAGGAATCTGCTAGAGAAGATGATTCTCCATCGGCTCGACAAATGGATTGAATCTAATGGCTTTCTATCTCATACTCAATTTGGTTTCCGCAGAGGCAAAGGAACGAGCGATTGTCTTGCGCTGCTTTCAACAGAAATACAACTGGCCTATGCACAAAATCAGCAAATGGGTTCAGTTTTCCAGGACATTAAAGGTGCATTTGATTCAGTTTGTGTAGACGTCCTTTCAGACAAATTCCACGAGTGTGGCCTTTCACCATTACTAAACAACTATTTTTACAATTTGTTGTCTGAGAAACATATGAGCTTTTCTCATGGGTCTTCGACAACTTCACGAATTAGCTACAAGGGTCTCCCCCAGGGCTCTTGTTTAAGCCCCCTTTTTTATAATTTTTATGTCAGAGACATCGATAGCTGCCTCATGGAAAATTGCACGCTAAGACAGCTTGCGGATGACGCCGTTGTTTCAATTGCAGGAACAGGGGCGAACAACTTGCAGGGACCGTTGCAGGATACCTTAGACAGTTTGTCTACCTGGGCTGTAAAGCTGGGTATCGAATTCTCTCCGGAGAAAACTGAGTTAGTTGTTTTTTCTAGGAAGCGTGAACCAGCACAAATACCGCTTCAACTCATGGGTAAAACAATAACTCAAAGTTTGTGCTATAAATACCTAGGGGTCTGGTTCGATTCTAAATGCACCTGGGGAAAGCACATTAAGTATTTGATTCAGAAATGCTAGCAGCGAATAAACTTCATGCGTACTATCACCGGAACATGGTGGGGAGCCCACCCGGAAGATCTGATAAAGCTGTATCGTACAACGATTATGTCGATTCTCGAGTACGGTAGTTTCTGTTTTCAATCCGCCGCGAAAATTCATATTCTGAAGCTGCAGCGAATCCAGTACCGTTGTCTTCGTATCGCGTTAGGCTGCATGAACTCAACTTATACTATGAGTTTGGAGGTATTAGCAGGAGTTCTTCCTTTATCAGATCGTTTGTGGAGCTATCGTTCCGGTTCCTCATCCGCTGTGAGGTTCTAAATCCATTGGTAATTGAAAATTTTGAAAAGCTAATCGAACGAAATCCTCAAACTAAGTTCATGACACTGTACTATTGGTACATGACTCTGGAGGTGAGCCCTTCTTTGAATGTTCCTAATCGTGATTACTCCCAAGACTTCTCTAGTTCTACTGTAGTTTTTGATCTGACCATGAAGCAAGAAGCTCGTGGAATACCAGATTCACTCTGTTCGGAGTGCATTCCATCAATTTTTGCAAATAAGTTTGGCCATATCAGATGTGACAGGAAGTTTTACACCGACGGGTCAAAAACAAATGATTCCACTAGATTTGGTGTTTTTAACGAAATTCATAGCGCCTCCTTCAAACTACAAAATCCTTGCTCCGTATACGTCGCAGAGCTGGCGGCTATACACTATGCATTAGAGCGAATTGCCTCTCTTCCCTCAGATCAATTTTTCATTTTCACGGATAGTCTTAGCTCACTTCAGGCTATTCGTTCGATGAGGCCAGCAAAGCACTCACCGTATTTCGTTAGCGAGATACGGTCTCTTTTGAGTGCTTTATCAAACAGTTCCTACACCATCACCTTGGTTTGGGTCCCTTCTCATTGCTCCATTCCGGGTAATGAGAAAGCGGACTCACTTGCCAAGGTGGGCGCTATGGCAGGCGATATTTATGAACGACAAATCGCCTTCAACGAATTTTTTGCTATTTTCCGTCAACAGGCCTTGATCAGCTGGCAACAAAAATGGGAAGCAGGGGATTTGGGCAGATGGTTACATTCTATTCTTCCACAGGTATCGAAAAAATCGTGGTTTAGAGGGTTGGATATTAGCCGGGATTTTATCAAGGTAATGTGTCGTCTAATGTCCAATCACTACTCGCTAGGCTCGCATTTCTATCGAATAGAGCTCTCAGACAACAATCAATGCGGCTGTGGTGCAGGTTATCAGGACATCAACCATGTTGTCTAAATTGCCAAATCTGATCTTTGCGCATCCCTACGGGCCCGAGGGAAACCAGAGAAGGAAGATGTTAGAGATGTGCTGGGAAAGCTGGACTTGGACTATATGGGGCTAATTTACAAGTTCTTGAAACAAATAGATGTTTTCGTTTGATCCTCTCTTATATGTTGTTTTAACATGTCCACCTCGCCCCCTCCCCCGTAATACCGCTTCTGTTGTATCGTTACAGCTTAATGCAACGCAACATCTGCGCCAGAGCAACAGCAACAAATATCACATCACCAATCTGCTGTTGAAAGCCAACGTTAAGATTCCTACTTCCCCATTCCTACCCGTATTATTGTAATCCCTAACCTCGACCAAGCCGCGAGTTTTTCGGCTTTCCGAAATTAATATAGTTTGTAAGTTATTGTCATTATAAAAATGAAAAAGAACTCGGCTCCGTTATGCCTATGGCACTTGAGCCTCACAAATAAACGAGTAAGTTAAAAAAAAAAACCACCACCATTTTCTCGTCTAGAAGACATCAACCTACCAAAATCAAATGTTTTTATTTTTCAATATATTTTACTTACCGAATAGTTTTCTATTTTCTTCTTCGATTAGTTTTCTAATTTCAATGTATAGATCTCGGTTTCGAAGAAGTTTTGCAGATTCGAATCCATTTTTTTTTAATGTGTTTCCAAATAAACAACGAACTCACAACTTGAAATTAAAAAAAAAAACAACTTTCTGTCGTTGACGCGTGATTTATATTTGACAGGATAAAAGGGTTACTGGAATTTCAGTAAAATTTTTGGTAACTGTTGTTTTTCAGTTATTGGTAAAACCGATTTCTGGATTTCAGCAAAAAAAAGGAAATGCAAGTTAAAAACCAGCAAATCATTTTGCTGGAACGAAAAAACCAAATTTGGTGTGTTAGATAACACATAAGTCCCTGACTCTTTCACATTTTACAACTTCTTGAATTCCCAATGCGATTGTTTTTTTTCAATAAGATCATTTATTTGTTAGGCTCAGACGTGTGTTACACTTGCATAGCTACACAATGCATAGCTTTTTGATGTAAGTAAGTGAGGTGTCAATTACTCGTGGCTGGCTCGAGGTTAATGGGTCACGTCATCGTTCAGAAAGGGATAGACAGGTAGCTTATTTAAGTTAAAAAAAAGCTGATCAAGTCCTTGGTTCCTATAGCCCCTTTAAGGGGCTAGGTGCAGATTGTTGACCAATAGCTTGCTGGGTTAACACGGCAACAAAAGGACAGTAAAACTGGGACACAATGGCTGGGAATTTACTATAGTGGTTGGGGAGGGAGGTGATGACATTACACTCTCAGATCAGACAAACAAAGGAATTCGTAAATCGCTTGTAAGTAGGGAAGATCACGCATTCCCAAACATCTCTTACCTCGCGGAAGAGTAATCTAACTCGGACCACTTGGGTATCGAAAAATTGTGCTCTGGAGGCATCATTATCCGGGCAATGCCAAACTGCGTGAGCGATGTCATCATAACCGGTTCCGCACTAACATAAATTGCTATCGACGAAGTTAATTCTGTAGAGAACCTCCAGCGAATAGTGGTTGGAAATAAGTCTTGACATCACATGAGTGAAACCGCGACATACATCCAGACCTTTGAACCACGATTTCGAGAAACATTTGGAATAATAGAATCCCCATGATCACACTATTGCTCAATGCCCGTGGTCAATCGTGGATATTAATCTGCCCCAGGATGGCACTGCCATCGATTTGACCATATAAGATGTGTGCGACAAAGAAGCCCTATTTGTTCCGACACATCCGTAGTGGTTCCAGATCGATCAACTGACAACGGCTCTCATGACTTGGTAGATAGATCGGACCCTGATTCGATTCAACCATAGAATAACTCTAAGACCAGTAGGTCCCATACAAATACGATTTTTTTCTTGGCTCAGTCAGTACTAGCACATCGGTCCCAAGCTCAATAATGCGCCCCCAATAATGAACTCACACGAACACACTCTCAAATATTCTGTCAAAATAACACAGCCAATCAAAACAAAGGCGCAAATATGTATAGCAAGGTACTGGCTTCAAGGTGTTCTTCGAACCAAGGGGTTCTACAACAGTGAACCAATTTCAAATCGCTAGTGGCATATTGATTGTTGATTCAACTCTTTCTTTGGAGAGCTTCTAAAATGCGAAATGTGTAGCTTATACGTTAACCGAGACTCCAGAATAATTTTAAGGTCTTTTTCGTTATTCGATCGTCTCTTATTATTTTGTATTGACCTTTTTTTTTTGAAAATTGAGAAATTATCGTGTTTTTGACAGAAATTTATATTGAAAGCGTACCAAAAGCTATTTTTACTGGTGTAGCGAAATCTGGGCATTGTTGGTCGTTTTTTGGAGGACATTCCGTATATGAAAATAAAATAAAATGCGTTTTTTTCGTATTTTCGTTTTTCGTTAGGGAAATGATGATTATTAATGCCGATGAACATGATAATTACAGGTGCACACTCACCACACACTTAGAAAATGTTACAGTATTCGGTAATTTTTTACCGAACTTTCAACAGCTGAACGTTCGGTAACCCGATTTAACGGATTTCGGTAAAATTTGACAAGTTCCGGTAATTTTTTTTGACGGAATACTGTAAAATTTCACCGAAATCCAGTAAATAGGATTACCTAATACTGTAAAATTTTCTATGTGTGCATAATCATTTTTACGACTGAACAAGCGAGTTTTATTTTGAAGTGCGGGCGTTGGTGGGATCAGATAGATAGATGAGATTATAAATATATTAGAAAAATGGATAGATAGATTATAAATATAGGGTAACGGGATGTAATGTTAGCCTAGCACCTTGATTAGGCCTATGTACCAAATATGTCACAATTTCTTCGATAATCAACAAAACTATGTTGCTATCAGCATGACCGATTTATTTCAAAGCAATTGAGACATAATTAATCAATTTATAGTTGTTCATTTCCGCGTAGTTTTCGATTTCCTTGACTTTTTAGACACCATGACTTTACTGGTTAAGCTGAACAGATTATCTATACGATCTTCGAATGATCTAAATTTGCCGAAATTAAACCTATAAACCGACTAATGCAGCCAAGATGTACAGAATGTAGTCACATGTTATAAACTAACAGGTCACATTGGTAAAATAACAATGATTTAACAAGCAAACGATGGACCCAATGTAAGGGGCTTTTGTTTCTATGTTCCCAACTATGGCCTGATGTATGAAAAGCGTAGTAAAAATGTGGTTATTGGTAACATTTACAAAAAAAATGTCTGAGTTCAGGTTGATTTTGTTCGTATGGCTTATCTTAGCACAAATTAAAGGAACAAAATCTGTGTAGAGTGAATTATAATGTTTTGGTTGTCGAATGACCGCTAAATCATACGTAAAAATCACTTAAGTGTTTTTTAGCAGTTTAAGTATAGTTTGATTTGTGAAATTGTTGGTTAAGTAGAGCGAATACAGCTGGGAACGCCTTGAATCAGAAAATCAGGAAAAAATCCGTTCGAAAATTGCATTTTATAAAAAATCAATCGAATGGGACGAATTTGCATCCATGATTAGACCCAATTTGGTACCCATAGACCGTCATAACATCCATATCCCTCGAAAGTTTCTGCCTTTGTAAAACGAGTTGTGTAGCTTTTCGTGATACATACTACCAGATGGCTTATTAAACATATCTTAGGAAGTGTATAGCAAGTTAAATTTTGTTTCCAGCTCAAATACTTTATGAGTGACAATGAAAAATGTAATCGATTGTTGCGTATTAGGCTGAGTCAAGAGACACATACCCTATATGAAATATATTTGGATAAATAGCGAGGTGTGGTGTAGATGTTTATACAGAAATCTGTAAAATTTTACCGAATTCTCAACAGCTGAACGTTCGGTAATCCGATATAATGGATTTCGGTGAAATATTTTACCGAAATCCGTAAAGTTGGATTGCCGAATGTTCAGCTGTTCAGAATTCGGTAAAATTTTACAGATATCTGTAAAATTATCTGAGTGTGTAGAAAAATCTGAATGTGTAATGTGTGATGCGGGGCTGTGAAAGTAAGCTGGGGCGTGGCCAGGGAACAGCGAACAGAGATGTTCCTATAGTCAACATCTCTAACAACCAAACGTCAAAAGATTCATTGTTTGTAAACAATGCTGGCGTACCCGTAGTAACAAAATAAGGCCCGTGATAGTTGCATAATAGGATAGGGTTGTCAGGCCCCTGGGCGTGGCAGTAAACGTGCGTGGTTCTCCAGACATTCTGAAATGGGTTGCTGGATCTCCAATAGAGCTATCACTTTCTAATTCATAGGTTAAAACTGCTATTCATGATCATTGTAATTGTAATTGTTCAGTGTATAGTCCGTGCTTTCCTGCTAAGATTGCGTATCCGGAGACTCACCCCTAGGTCTATAGGTCTATACACCTATAGTCCTTCCCGTTGCACTCGTCAGCTCGTGCGATACTCTAGACTCACATGGGTGGTCGTATCCGGGTCCTCCACTGGGTAGGCGCAAGTGTCCGTCCAGTTTCTGGTACATTAATTCGTTTTTTATGCCTGAATGAAGTACTAATGCTTAAAAAGTTATAAGGAAACCCAAAACAACTAATTAGTAGTAATTGATATTGCGCTCAATTGGCCATTATAATGAGGATTTTATTCCGACCTCTTGAAAATATTGCAAACCTTTGAGAGTGATCCTGGAATCAATTGGCCCCGTGTGTGGAAGAATATAGCCGCTCGAGATTTATTGCCTTCTCAGCGCAGCTCTCTGTACATATGGACAAATAAAAAATTCTCACATCGGCGATTGATGTTTGCCATGTTAATGGATCATGAGATGAATAATGGAACAGGTTCCCCTATTTGATAATGATCGGGGTTGGTTTTTGAAAACTCTCAAGTGATTATGCCGGAAGGATTAGTCTATGGTGACCAAATAAACACCGGGATTCAGTGTGTACGCGTTTTGTTGTCCAGGTATTTGTTTTAAAGTCCGTGTTTTTGTACTTTATCTGTGTCATTACGTTGTTAGTGATATTCGTGTCAGTGCAGTTTTTGGTATCTGCGCAATTTCATATAGTACAGGTGTGAGAATGTAATAGCTATCTCCCATATTCTTCGCTCCCAAATGGAACAAAGTATTTGACGTTACACTCATCGGGAAAATAAGCTGCTCTGTTGGACATGGGTATTTGTGGGCGGTCTTTTAATATATAGTTATGTTTGTATGTATGATGTGTATGTAGTTTTGGAAATGTCAACTGATTTACTTACCCACACTGTTGTTATTACTTTTGATTTGTTGGGAACATACCGCCTTAGATGATACTCGCATGCATGTGCTTCGTCCACGTAGGTCTTTCTTGGTCGGCTACTTGGTCTTGTTCCAACCATAGGCCTGCCTGTCCATTTTGCGTCGCCATGAGACTCGGATTTGCATCAGGCTCCAAGCCTCGCCATGCTGATCCTTCTTGCATAATTTCTTTTTTCGTTCTAGAAGTATACAAAAATATTCGCTCCTCTGCTAACAACAGCCAGATCAAATGTAGAATCTGTGTGGTGATGCTTTCCAGAAAATTGCAGACCCATATTAAAACTCAGTTATAATAAAAGTAGACGATTCTTTGAGTGGTAGTAATATTATTGAAATTATACAAATTCTATATTGTATGAAAATAAGGAAAGTTGTCAAATTAAAAGTGAAAATGCTACTACTAGTGGGTTCAAATGCACTTCTGGTCCACATCACCACTGGAAACACTGGTTTGCATCTTTCCCGTTTGGGTAAAGATCCAGTCCAAGCCCTGGGACCTGGTAGTATTCAATCTACCACAAGGTTTTTCCAATGCCCAAAAGTGCGCTAGGTTGTGATAATAACCCGAGAAGAGTTTGAGATCAAATTGAAAACTCAACAAGATGTTGGGAAATTGCCGATAATGCTTACTCAGGTTGCTGTCGATTTGGTCGTTTTAACGGTTGAAAGATGAAAATTGATAGCAAAAATTTATTCCTGTGATATCAAATTTAAAACTGCTCCTGCTATCAGTGAGAGCAAATTGAAAAGTCAAGATGCTGTACATTTTTTTCTATTTATAGCAAAATAAGTATTCTAGTTGATTATCTGTCAAGCCAATAAAACAAAGAGACCTTTCTAGAAGAAAAGTGAACAGTAAGATGAAAACTAAATGTGATATCGAATTTAACAATTGTGAAGGGAAATCAAATTTTGATTTTAATTTGATGTTGATATAAAAATAATGTTTCGAATTGCTATCTTTATGATGTTAGACTTTACTCGGGAAACTATGCTGATTTTTCAACTGCGTTTATATGATCAAGTGCAACATTCCAACTACCTATTCGCAAATCCTGTACTTGACCATCAATCACTATCTCAGTATAATAATGTTTGTCGATAGGAAATACTGGCGGATTTTCAGAAGCATTTTCACTGATCTGGCAACACTAGTGTGCTTCTTTCCAAAATGGTAAAGAACCAGACCAGCCCAGGGTTCTGGTAGTTGAAGTAAAACTACCTCAAGGTTTTGCCAGAGCCCAGGGTACAAGAAAACCGCAGACAGAATGTTAGAACCATATTTTTTATTTCTACATTCTCAAGTTGTATGAAAAGCATGTAAAAATGTTATTGTTATAAAAAATTCTGAGTTTCGGTTGCATGTTATCCATATGGTTCATCTAAACACAAACCATAGGAACGAAATATGTGTAATGTGAATTAAAATGTTTTGATTATCGAATGGCCGATAAATCATATGTTAAAATCATTGAATTGTTTCTAAGCAGGTTTATTATAGTTTGCTTTATGACATTTGGGTTACAAACAGCGAATACAACTGGCAACCCCTTAACTCAGAAAACCAGAAGAAAAACCTGTACGAAGACTGCTTTTAATAACAAATTTATTGAATGGGACGAATTCGCACCTACGAATAGACCCAATTTAGTGCTTATAGACAGACATTACATTCATGTCCCTGGAAAGTGTATGACTTTATAAAATGAGTTGTGTAAATTTTCATGATACATGCTACCAGATGGCTTATTTAACTTATCTAAGCAAGTGTATAACTAGCTAAATAGGGAACGTCCATTAATTACGTTACGCCAAAAATGACTTTTTATAACCCCCCCTCCCCCCATTGTCACGTTTTTTGTATGGACCTTCAATTTTTTTTTTTTGGATCGTCACGTTTTGCCAAACCCCCCCTCTCCCCTTACTGCGACATAAATAATGGACCTTTAATTACGTTTAATTACGAAATAATTTAATATCGCTTCCAGCTCAAATATTTTGAGTTCTAATAAAAAATGTTATCAATCGTTTCATGTAATGCTGAGTCAAGGGACCCCTTTCCTTTTTTAGATTCATAAAAATGTAAAGCTTTTGAGCGTCCATCACATTTGTCAATATATTGACAATAATGTATGACGATTGATCAATAGTATCTTCAATAATGTATGATGATTGACACAAAGAATAGCAATATTTTATTTTTGGTGCAATGCTATTGATAATATATTATATTGATAAGTAAAATGGGCCTTTTAAGTAGATTGTAGCTTTCTTCAATTTATCTAGTTTTTTAATATCAAAGCACGGAAAGCATTTCTGAAAACTGTGAGTATTTTCTACATGATAAAAAGAAACGCTGACACTGTGTACGAATACGGGCAGTATGCATTACATGGTATTTAGTAAAAGTTAATTACCGTATTGAGGGCAAGTAGATCTTTCCGAACGCGTTCTAATTCATCCTTCCGCCTAGCAGCTAGAACCACTTTACACCCTGCTAGGAAAAATGAATGCGCCAGAGCTTCCCCGAGCCCTGAACTAGCTCCAGTAATTAGAACCACCTGCAAAAACTAAAAGCGTGAATTCTTGAATCTTCATGACCGATCCTCATACCTTTCCAGGAAGGCATTCTCTATATCGTCGTTCCTTGATAATTCCGATAATTTTGATGATTAGTTGTGGTAAGGTAAACGGTATCATAATTATGGACAAAATCCACCAAAACAGACTTCCTTCTGTTCGACACAACAGTGTGGATTCTTCTATTTGTTTCATGATTTTCTTGACTATTACACTCTGTAAGAGAATATTCTATTTAAATCGTGCTAATCGGCTAATCACCTAATCCTCATACCTTCTATATAGATCAGACAGCATACACGGTAATATTAATTTACGCTCTTATGACTACAAAGTATGCTCTTTCGAGGGAAACTGGGACTACGCCAAAAAGGAGTATATTAATTTTACTCTCTTTTGCGTAAACTGAAAATACGTCATAATGTGCATAGTTATTACTCCTTTTGGAAAGTTAAAAAATGCATACTTTTTACTCCTTTTCTAAAGTAAAAGATGCATACTTTTTACTCCTTATGAAAAGTAAAACATGCATACTTTTTACTCCTTTTAATAAACTAAAAGATGTGTACTTTTTACGCATTTCGGAAAATCAATATTGCTCGAGTTTTGCTGAGAATGGCTCAGTTCCGGAATTCAAATTCGATAGTGAAAAAGACATAAGAGATTACATAGCCATGTTTATTAATTGAAAATAACAAAAATAACAAACACCTGTCTAGGGGTTTCGCACACAAGTTGACTCCCGCATTTTTTAGTCAAGAAGAAAATGCACATAGGTTTTGGCTCAGAAAGTGCCGGCACATGGGTCCCAGGCTGGGTTCAAACTTGATGAATCGTCCCTAAAAATGTATCCCTTATAGCTGCATTTGGCCTCATGGCACGGGAGACCTGTTTTGTTTAATAGAGTTTAAGATATTTGTAATTACGGACAATGATAAAAAATTGACTTACCTGACAATTTTACAAATGCGTCTGTATCCAACGTATTGAATAATTCTTAATTTTTTTATAATACGACAGCCTAAAACAGTTGAGGAACTTAACCACTGCGTCTATCAAATGAATGCTTTTTTGAAAATGGCGTCAGCATCAAGTTACGGGCAGAGTTAATTTTCTTTTCTCAGCAGTGCCTACTTTTTAAGCATTTTTCTGTTGCCGTTGATATACTTGAAAAGGCGTAAAAAGTACCTTCATACGTGTGTAAAAACTAATCACTTTTTGACGAATAAACTATAATCTTGAAAATGTGCAAAATATAGTCATAAAAAGAGTTTAGCAGATTTACCGTGTAGACAGAGTGGTACACGGTAAGATGAGAATACCTGAAATTAGATATTTATTTTACCTAAAATTAGGTATTGTTGACAAAAAACAAAATATCGGTAAAACCCAGGGGGTGAGTAACTCTACCACGTTGTGTTTGTGTCAGGGGCCTGGCAACCCTATCCCTATGAGTATTAGTGAAAATAATAAAATAATAATATCATTATACGGTATTATGATATCATAAATTGTCAATACAATGCTATAATTTTATTAACAGTGTATAGTTATCGCGCATGGTTTGCTATTTTTTAATTTGTTGACGTACACGCTAAGATGAGAATACCTAAAATTAGGTATTAATTTTACCTAAAATTAGGTATTGTTGACAATACCCAAAATGGCGGTAAAATTAAACGATAATAAACAGTAATTTTTACTGAGATTTAGGTGATGTTCGCTTTCCAATGCTGGACGTTATTATTTACCTAAACTTTAATAAAGTTCACGTCACTAGAGCAAAGCGGTCACCATAAATTTTGCATTTATTTGTTCTAGCTTCAACGGATCCTCGTGGAGAGAATTTGGTGCAGAACGGTGCAATTCAGCATCAATATTGGGTCGATGCAGATAACACATTTCTGTAGTGGAGGAATCCAGCTATAAAATGCAAAAGCGAGGTTAAATGACGTCATCGATGACGGTTTTTAAAAATTATTGTTCGAGCTGTTTAATCAAAATAATTCGTGATTACAAGAGCAAAAAATAGTCGATAATGACGATACTGACCAATTCCATATAGTTTAAAATAATAACCAGAAAATTATTATCAATTTCAGTTTAAGATACTACGATGTTTAACCTCACTTTAGCTCTACTTGGATTCATCCAAACTCTTTAATGATACTTTTTTTAATACAAAATAAAATATGTCATACATTTGAACATTTGTTTCTCCTTGAGTGTAGATTTTGTAAAACTAATCCATGGATGAATTGTTAAATTGCATGTCTTATTTTAAGCATTCTGTAAATAAAACTACAAAAAATTACCCAATTTTGAGTAAAAAGTAACGATACAAAATCGGTCATATATAACGTTTATCTTCCTTCAATACTATTACTCAATATTAGGTAATCTGTGTTTACGCATAATTTAGGTATGTGCACTTTTGAGCGATTATCTGTACTTTTTAACGATCTTTAGGTATTCTGATCTTAGCGTGTACGGCGGAGTTGTCCAATGACGTCTATATAAGGTCTGGGCCAACACACGGCTCGCTTGTATTGGAAGCAAAAATAATGTGAACATTGCTGAGCCGACGAGGGATGACGTAACACTATTGAAATTTCTATTGGCGGGCATAGGTTCAGATTAAAAAAATCGGTTCAAACGTTTATTATGACTGCTGAATTGTGAAAATAATCATGAAACAAATGCCATCTATTGAGCAGAAGCATTTCCTCCCGAAAACATGGATCATTTAAAGTGAATTAAATTGAGGTAATTGGATTTTTGCCACACCAGCTTTCAAACGCTGAGACTTGACAATCGAGTGGGGATAAAGAGCCAATTTTCCATCATCGGTAGACTGGAACCGGTTGAAAAATTAAGTTTTATGGAGGAATCCAGGTTGAAAAAAGAAGAAGACACAGAGTGGTGATAAATCTGACAGCTCCCATGTTAAAGTATAGGACGAACATTTTAAAATGCTTCTACAAAATTCAAATGAAATTCTAATTAAAAGCGGTTTGTTGTATGATGTAAGAATAATCTAAAACTACTCAAAAAAGATATTTTCAGCAAAACAAAAAATTAATGAAAATAATGCCCCTATTTTGCAGTTTAGGATTTTTCTTACATCATACAACAAATCGCTTCTAATTAGAATTTCATTTGAATTTATAAGAAGCATTTTAAAATGTTCGTCCTATACTTTAACATGGGAGCTGTCAGATTGATCACCACTCGGTGTCTTCTTCTTTTTTCAACTTGGATTCTTCTATAGCGCATACAATAAACAATCACGGAGCGAACGAATAAAAAAAAATTGTATGACGTAGCACTTTGCGAGCTTTTGTGTAGCGTGCGCAAGGAGTGCAGTGGTACACGCAAAGAAATCACTCTGCTTTGAATCAACAAAATATTTTGTTGGTATTCAAAACAAAGTTTCTATTTGTTTCAATTCATGAAAAAGTTTCAAATCAATTCAAAATTTCATTCAAATTAAACCAATAAAATTATTTAAAGTAATCACAGTTGTGTGATTCAGAACAATCACATTTGTTTTTAAACTCAAATTATTAATTTATTGCTTGAACAAAGTATTTTGTCACCCTAAGAAATCACTCTGTTTTGAATCAACAAAATATTTTGTTGGTATTCAATGCAAGCTTTCTGTTTGTTTTAATTCATAAAAAAGTTCCAAATTGATTAAAAATTTCATTCAAGTCAAACCAGTAAAATTAGTCAAAGTAATCACTGCTGTGTGATATTAATTTAAATAATGTTTGATTTATAACAACCACATTTATCGTTTAACTCAAATGTTTAATTTATTGTTTGAACAAAATATTTTTTCACGGTTAGAAATCACTCTGTTTTGAATCAACAAAATGATTTGTTGCTTTTCAATACAAGATTTCTATTTGTTCCAATTCATAAAAAAGTTCTAAATCAATTCAAATTTTCATTCAAATCAAACCAATAAAGTTAATTAAAGTTCTCTGTGATTAAAGTAATCACTACTGTGTGATATTAATTTAAATAATATTTGATTTATAATAATCGCATTTATTTTTAAACTCAATCGATTAATTTATTGTTATAAAATCGAAATATTTTTTCACCCTATAATCCCCCTGTTTCGAATCAACAAAATATTTTGCTGCTATTCAATACATGGTTTTTATTTGTTTCAATTCTTAAAAAAATCCAAATCTAGTCAAAATTCAATTAAAATCAAACGAATCAAATTATTTAAAGTAGTCACCGCTGTGTGATATTCGTCTAAATAATATTTGATTTATAAAAATATCTTATTTTAAACATCGTTTAAACTAAAATGGTTAATTTATTGTATTAATAAATTATTTGTATGAGTGCAAATTTCATAGCAGCCATATTGCTGTCTCTGCCTCGGTTTTTCTAAAGTAAGTTTAAACAGTATAATTTGTAAAACAGATTATCAACTAATTATTCTCTTTGTAGATAGCTGGAAAAACTTCCGACTGAAGACGATTTTGAAAATAAGCTGCCATTATGACGACCTTTCCCTAACTGTTCTTCTCGAGTCCTGCATCCAACCACATGCACAAGGCCATTTCCTGCCATGTCCGATTCATGCTTTTCAACACGCCGGTCGGCTGGGGGAATATAGCGCGGTAATTATTTTAAAACAATAAAACACGATTCTCAGTATTATAAAGCATGAAGTTTTATTTCAATCAAATGGTTTTATTGTATTAGTTCTTCGATGTTTATTATTTCAACAAATGCGTTTAGTTTATTTAACAAAATATTTTGTTTTGAACAATAAAACACGATGTTCAATTCTATAAAGCATGAAGTTTTATTTCAATTCAATGGGTTTCTTGAATTAGTTCATCATTGATAATTATTTCAACAAATGTGTTTAGTTGGCATAACAAAACATTTTGTTTTGAGCAATAAAACACGATGTTCAATTCTATAAAACAACAAGTTTTATTTCAACTCAAAGTTTTTGTTAAATTAGTTCATCAGTTTTATTGGTCCATATATAAACCAAAATTTTAGTTGAATTGATTCCTATTTTGAATTGGTATAACTACGTATTTTTTTGCGTGTATTAGTGTAATGAGCGAGTTTTGCTCATTTCACTAATACTGTTGTGGCTTATATAGACGTCATTGGTGGCGAGTGTGTTTGAAGTGTGGCGGATTGTGTGTTTAGGGTGGTAACACAAGGTGGTCGAGTGACTTACTCCCTGTTGCTAAAGTGTGATATTCTATAATAAGTTAGCTGAATGATCTTGATGGGGTATTTTATTCGTTGATTGCATAGAGGTAGTGTGAGCACATCGGTGGGGATGCGTGTCTGCACCAGCTACGCTTGACTCAAGTCACCTACCTGTCCGAACGCCAGGCTTGCTATGCTTCGTGTATTGTTCACCACATCTTCCTTTTTCTTTCGGATCATGGTTGACCGATGATGTAATCTTGCTGCCTGGTTGGTCGATACATCAGCCGAAGGGGGGGGGGGGGGGTTGGTTGGAATTGGTTGCACCGTTTCCTGTTCTTGTTCATAAGTTGGGTTGTAATTATGCCATCCACGCCAGTTGTTGATGTCCCATCATTGTGGACTGCTTGTGAAAGAATTCTCTTGAGATGAGCCGTGTTTTTTTCCAGGACGCTGCCGGCCACAGGATCGCGAATCTTCACGCGGTTTCTTTTTTTCTCCATGACATCATATTCCGTTCTACCAAATGTTGTGGTAAGTTTCCCAGCGGATATTAGATTCTGTAACAAGACCCGATCTCCTTTTAAGATTTCCGAAGGTTTCCTGAGGTCTTCTCTTTCTTTCCCTCTGTACTTTAAAACAGCATCTCTATCTTGAGATTCGGAACTGTCGCTTATTGACGGAATTTTGGACCTGATCAAGCGATTTTGCAATAAAACGAACGGTGCCTTACTTGTGATGGAATGTGCAGTAGTGTTGTACATCATAAGGTACTGAAGCAAATCTGGTTTCCAAACACGATTTAATGAATGACTGATTTTGAGCCTCTTTAGTAGCGAACTGTTCTGCCTCTCAACTTCCCCGTTTGCCTGCGGCCAGTATGGAGCTGTGTGGTTCAGTGTAATGTTCCCTGAGCGGCAATAGTCTTCAAACACAGTACTTACGAATTGTCGGCCGTTGTCAGGGGGTGAGTAACTCTGCCACGTTGTGTTTGTGTTGATCGTGAACGGATGTGTTTCTGGGGTGGCAGAAGGTGTTTTTGTGTTTTCACAAACTACAATCGAAAATTTATGCTTATTGGCAACCATGCACGGTTTAGACGTTTAATACATGCTCACATATGCATCGTCTGAATTAAATTTGTGTATGCGAGAGGGAAACAAAAACAAACAATCGATTCGTGTAAGTGGTGCCAGATATGAATTTATCTTTCATGTGGTGGCGAGTGTGTTTGAAGTGTGGCGGATTGTGTTTTTAGGGTGCTTACACAAGGTGGTCAAGTGACTTACCCCCTGGCCGTTATCTAAAGTGATCGTTCTCGGACGCACAAAAATTGGCTCGATTCGCTTAATGGTTTCCTCTGAGGTGATTTTCTTCATGATGTACGCTTCTTTGTACCGGCTGTAATAGTCGACAATCACCAGAAGGGGTTCGTTTGACGGCAGGGGTCCTAGAAAGTCCATTGCTACGTCAACCCATGGCTCTTTTGGCATTAAACGACGGCGCATTGGTTCGGGTGCGGAGTGTCTACTGACTAGTCAGCATCCTTCACAGCTTTTAACAATTTTCCTCGCATCTTCATCCATTCCAGGCCACCAAACTTTATCACGTAGGCGTTTTATCATTAATGTCTCACCTGGATGACCTTCGTGAGCAAGCTCCAACATTCTCGTACGTAGAATTTGGGGAATGACGATTCTACATCCACGGATTACGTAGCCTTCAAGAAGGGTGAGATCGTTTTGGAAGGGCACGTACTTCCTAGCGCCGTTTTTAACTGCTTCGTCCGCCCAGTCCGAAGTCAGCAGAGCATCTTTAACAAGAAGTAATTCGGGGTCTGTATCGAGGGCATTCTTGATTTCTGAAACATCAATGGCCACGGATTCTGTGATTGCGTTGATGTAAATCTGGTCATCGCAACTGTCTATGTCTCCATCATTTGCCGTTATAGATAGACGCGATAGCGGATCTGCAACGTTTTGTTTACCGGGCTTATATACAATCCTAAATTTTAATGGTTGCAATCTGAGCACCCATCTTTCAATGCGACCGGGAAGCTGCGAGGTTGGCTTAAAAATTGCAGTTAAAGGGCGGTGGTTGGTTTCGAGTTCAAATTCTCTTCTTAATAGGTATAACTGGAACTTTTCAATGCTCTAAACTATCGCAAGGGCTTCTTTCTCTGTTTGATAGTACCAGGGGGTGAGTAACTCTGCCACGTTGTGTTTGTGTTGATCGTGTACGAATGTGTTTCTGGGGTGGCAGAAGGTGTTTTTGTGTTTTCAAACACTGTAACCGGCCAGTACCCATTAATGGGTAAAAATGTACCCATTTTTTGATAGTATATGAAGCTGTCAAAGAAATGGGTACTTTTAAAATCAAAATAATGCATACTAAAGACCCATTTTTTATCTTCAATGAGAGACCAAAAGATGCGTATTTTTTTACCCATTAAAGGGAAAATAATATCTTAGCATTTGCTGGACTCCCTCTGTGCAGTTTATAGTGCGCTGTTCAAAAACTAAAAAATAAACCTTCGCGGAATCCAGTTCACGAAATCGAAAAGAATATGAATGAACTGAAGGTTAAATTGGATAGTAAAAGCTTCCAAAAACTGAGAGGTACGTCATTATTTTATTATAATAATTTAAAATGCTTCGATTTTATCAGAAGAATTGTACTTCCGAGTAAGCGTCCCTTCTGGAGCGTAAAATCCAAGCTTCCATCAAAATTACGTCAAAATTAAATCTTATCAAATATATTCCACGGAAGCCTTCAGGAATTGTTTGGGCGATCTAGGAATCTCTCTGGGTGATCACGATGTGATGACCGCTTCAATGAACCACCACGTCACCGGAATATTTGGCGACGTGAAAATCCCCGAACGAAACTTGACATACCTGAGAGGTGAAAGGCCTGTCACTAAAGTGTTGTTGTTACGAATTAAATACACAAATGCAAATACAAATACACGGACAGAAATGATGCGTGATTGGTATAACTTTTGCCATAGTTATCCCAAGCTTCGAAGATATTCTTGACATAGTTAATTTAAATGGTTGTTTGAACATGATTTGATGTTTACATCAAGTATATATTTCATTTGAATCAACGTTATTGAACATCAACCATTAAATGCTTAAATCAAGCATACATGTCATTATTTTAATCCGTGTTTATCGTTGAATCACTCATACTGGAAGGTTAAATAGGGCATATAGCAGCTCTACTGAGCCTCGTGGCTGCCATCCGCACTCAACGACAAAGCGAAGGAAAAAAAATATCATGGCGGCGGCAGATCACTCGGTTGACTTGGACGACGACCTGGTTGAAGAGTTTTATGTTGACGAAGAAGTAGTAGAATTATTGAAATCGTTTGGATTATCTGCGGCGGGCATCGAAGAGTTTGTAGGTATGTAAGCAAATTGTAACTATTCTTTAAAGTAGTTTTGATGAATTTTGATTTTAGCTAACGGGTACGACATTGATGCGCTACAATCAATCGAGCGTGAAGAAGTTGCGCTTCTTACTCCACCGCGACTAGCAGACCGAACTAAGTGAGCGTCGGTCTCTGGTAATTTGCTCATCATTTTCATTTCGAAAAATAGTAAGTAATGTGCAATTTACTCCGTAGGGATTACCACCAGTATCCTCGCCGCTGAAACGCAGAAATATTCAGACATCTGATCCACCGAGAGTTGCGCTCGGTAATCTGCCGCAGCAACAATGGACGGCGCAAGCTCTGATCAATAGGTCAAAAAAAGGGCGGTTGATTTGCGAAGCGTACCAAACAACAAAGATCCTGTCACGGAAGGATCAAATTTTTGTTACCCACCTAATCATCGACGAATTTGTCTAGGGTCGCATGTTGATAAGAATGATATTTCCAATTTTCAAACATTGTTATATGTTGTTTAATTTTGTAATATCCAAAGAATATGTGCTTGAGTAAACGTTCCTATAATGGTGGTATTTTAGTGCAAAATGTTCCAATTAGAACATATTGCACTAAAATACCACCATTTTAGGAACTTTCATCGTAAATTTAACGATTTTTTTGATTTTTGGAACCAACCATAACATCATTTCAACGAATCTCTGTGTATGCTTAAACCAACCATCCGATACCATTAGTTCAACCCTCAAAATAAGGTCAAATTAAACATAAACATTATTGAATTTATCATGAGAATCAGAGAGCTGTCAAATCATCAAAAATGAATATTGTTGATGTTAGCATAATATGGTTGATTCAACCCTATTTCATGCTCTAATTAGATCATCGATTTTGTTTAATTGAAGCTTCCATTATTCTTCGATCTATTGTATTATGCGTGAAACAATCTCAAAAAAGTATTATATAAAAGTCAATGCACAAATATGCTTGATCGGGACCGGAATATTATTGATATGACTTTATTTTCTTCTCCGTGTACAGTTATTTTTATCTACTATTTTTATTCTAATGCTATGTATACAATATCACAAGTAAAAACAAATCACGAAAAATGGGAATTTATTCCCATTTTGCAAATAACAAACATGTTGAAAAATGCGGCGCTAACATTTGAAAAAGGCGAAACTAGCATTGATGTCATCCTGAGAAAAACTCAATCAAAGTTTCTGAAACGAATATATAAAATTATTTCAAGTTAGAAAGCAATTACGGTCTAATTTTTGAACAATGCCGTTTGTGAGGAACCTTTTTTGCCAATAAATAGTCATTAAGCATTTATCTATCCGTTTTTATACATAAAAAACATAAAAAACGAATTTCGCGTTTAATTTTCTCAAATTTTTTTTAAGCCCTTTCGGTTTGGTACCTTTTGTTTGACAATAGCTGTGTTGTTATATTCACCAATTGCCTTTGATGAGTGAATTTGATGAGTTGCGCTGTCAGTTTTTGTATCGTACCGTTCATCAGTGACATAGGATTCATGAGCGTGCTGCAAATTCTTGTTGCACATAATTTTGAATGTGTGCGAGCGTTGAGATAAATTTATTTTTTCTGCACACGCACACATGACTAAGATGATTGGAAACAAAAACAACACAAAAATTTGATGTTATTCTTTGAATACCATTTTGGGGAAAAAAAAGTGCACCGATTCTGAACAACACGCAAAAAAATACGCAGTTATACCAATTCAAAATAGGAATCAATTCAACTAAAATTTTGGTTTAAATTTGGACCAATAAAACTGATGAACTAATTCAACAAAAACTTTGAGTAGAAATAAAACTTCATGTTTTATAGAATTTAACATCGTGTTTCATTGCTCAAAACAAAATGTTTTGTTAAACCAACTAAACGCATTTGTTGAAATAATAAACAATGATGAAGTAATTCAAGAAAACCTTTGAGTTGAAATAAAACTTCTTGTTTTATAGAATTGAACATCGTGTTTTATTGTTCAAAACAAAATATTTTGTTAAATCAACTAAACGCATTTGTTGAAATAATAAACATCGAAGATCTAATACAACAAAACCATTTGATTGAAATAAAACTTCATGCTTTATAAATCTGAGAATCGTGTTTTATTGTTTTTAGATAATTACCGCACCATATTCCGCCTGCCGAACGGCGTGTTGGAAAGCATGGATCGGACTTTGCAGGAGATAACATCGTGCATGTGGTTGGATGCAGAACTCGGGAAGAACTATTGCGGAGAGGCAGTCATAATGGCAGCTTATTTTCTAAATCGTCTTCCAAGTTGTGCTGTTTTTCCAGTTATCTGCAAAGAGAATAATTCGTTGATAATCTGCTTTACAAATTAACATGTTTATACATGCACTCCATACAAAACCAAGGCAGAGGCAGCAATATGGCAGCTATGAAATGTGCGCTCATACATATATTTTATTAAAACAATAAATTAACCATTTTAGTTTAAAACGACGTTTAAAATAAGTATGGTTGTTATAAATCAAATATTATTTAAACGAATACCATACAGCGGTGATTATTTTAAATAATTTGATTGCTTTGATTTCAATTAAATTTTAAATTGATTTGGAACTTTTTCATGAATTGAAGCAAATAGAAACCTTGTATTGAAGCGCAACAAATCTCTTTGTTGATTCAAAACAGAGTGATTTCTTAGCGTGAAAAAATAATTTGGTTTAAACAATAAATTAAACATTTGAGTTAAACGATAAATGTGGTTGTTATAAAGCAAACATTATTTAAATTTATATCACACAGCAGTGTTTACTTTAAAAAAATATATTGGTTTGATTTGAATGGAATTATGAATTGATTTGGAACTTTTTTATGAATTGAAACAAACAGAAAGCTTGCATTGAATACCAACCAAATATTTTGTTGATTCAAAGCAGAGTGATTTCTTAGGGTGACAAAATACTTTGTTCAAGCAATAAATTAATCATTTGAGTTAAAAAATAAATGTGCTTGTCTTGAATCACACAGCGGTAATTACTTTAAATAATTTTATTGGTTTAATTTGAATAAAATTTTGAATTGATTTGGAACTTTTTTAAGAATTGAAACAAATACAAACTTTGTTTTAAATACCAACAAAATATTTTGTTGATTCAAAGCAGAGTGATTTCTTTGCGTGAATATAACGATGAAATTAGTAAGGCTGGAATTGACCGACTAGTGCTGAATTCCGTGGAGACGATGACAAGCTCGACGACAACCGAAAAAAGATTAGCCCTTCTTTAGATCCGTTGGAAATCTGGTGTGCTATCTGACGGTGAAAGTTTTTCGAACAAACCTTCGTCCATTCAACCGAGGCCCACCGCAGATTGAATTATATGTGTCTATACTACAAGGATTATGATGATGATGTAAAATGAAGCCACTACCAGTGAAGGACTTGTCATATATCCAAGCTATCCATACTTGGAATGAATAAATTGTATTTTGTTCCCTTTAGGCGGCCCTCCGTGTCCTATATCGTTGAATCCTCCAAACTGTTGAATGCAGCACTAAACTATTCAATAATTGGAACTTACATCTATATCAGGCAAGACACACGTCCTGTAAAGCAATCTATTCTAATCCAAATAAAAATTACGATTGAAGGAATTGGTGAAATTAAAATCTCCAGAATCATCGCAAGCCTTATGGCAACTTAATACCAATAATACCAGCTTAGCAGCAACCAGGGGAATCCTGGACCTGTATTCAATAATTTGATTATCTCTAATAATGGGCAGAATATTATAATTTAACATAATTCAAGGCAGACGTCTTCCAAATTTGGCAGATTGGTAGGCAACCTGCTTCTTGCACATTAACTCATATTATATAAGCGTCCTAAAAATAGCACACATGCTTTGAAGTCCCAGCATTGTTTAAAATGACAGTAATTACACTTATTCACTAAGAAAAAGATGAGGTATGGATTTCCAGTCATCCGTAAACTTGTTTAGAACAATATATTGAAGCCAACAAGATTTAAGACCAACTTAGTGTTATGACATGGATATGGGCTACATCATGTCAACCCGATTCGGAAGGCCTATTACCTTAAAAAAGAACAACTCATTGATAATCTGTTTAAAAAATTATGATTGAGTATGTTTGAACTTACATTATAGAAAAGCAGAGGCAGATACAGTATCAAATTTGCGCTCATAAAAGTATTTTGTTAAAACAATAAATTAACCTCTTTAATTTAAATGAATGTGATTGTTATTACCTTAAATAACTTATTGGTTTGATTTTAACGAAATTTTGAATTGATTTGGAACTTTTTTATGAATTGAAACAAAAAGGAACCTTGTATTGAAATGCATCAAATCATTTTGTTGATTCAAAGCAGAGTGATTTTTTGCGTGAAATCATGGATACAGATCAATCAGTGCATCAGAATTTCATTTGTGACGCATGCGCTAGCGGAATAGCTTAAATTTAGTATAGATACATATTGGATAGTCTATATTACATCAATAAATGTTCAAAAGCTAGAAGTCATCCGAGAACTTCTTGGATTATAGATCATGAGATCAATCACCATATTAAATGCATTTTCGGACGTATTCACAAGTGTCAAGTTTTAGTCTATGGACTCGTTTTTGGGAAGCCTATCTGAATTATCAAATCAACTACCATTTTCCGTATTTATTTACCAGTGTCAAACCATGTGGTTTTAAAGGTTTTAATCTACGGACACATTTTGGGTAGCTTATCTTCATTTTTAAGTGTTCTAGATCATCTGAGATATAGAGACCTTCCCAAGCAACCAAACCAAGTTTGTTTTTTTTTCTTGAGATGAGAACTCAAAAGTTCACATTTAGTAAAAATTCAGTTTCATGGAACTTTTTTGCTAAATAACAAGACACTTTACGTGCAGGCAAAATATAATTTTCATTAAAGTGTCATTAAAACTAAAACAACTTGAAAGTTCAAGAAAAGTTTCTTGTTTCTATTCAATTCAACCTTCAAGTTCATATGTTTTTAGTTGCGAACTGGCTCTGTACTTCAATAAATCTCACTCAATCAATGTACTAACCGTATACGCAAAGAAATCACTCTGCTTTGAACCAACAAAATATTTTGTTGGTATTCCAAACAAAGTTTCTATTTGTTTCAATTCATAAAGAAGTTCCAAATCAATTCAAAATTTCATTCAAATAAAACCAATGAAATTATTTAAAGTAATCACCGCTGTGTGATTCAGAACAATCACATTTATTTTCAAATTCAAATGATTAATTTATAGCTTGAACAAAGTATTTTGTTTGTCATCCTAAGAAATCACTTTACCTTTTTACTCAAATGTTTAATTTATTGTTTAAATAAAATATTTATTCACGCTAAGAAATCACTTTTTGAATCAACAAAATGATTTGTTGCTTTCTATTTGTTTAAATTCATAAAAAAGTTCTAAATCAATTCGAAATTACATTCAAATCAAACCAATAAAATTATTTAATGTAATCACCGCTGTGTGATATTAATTTTAATATTTTTTTATTTATAACAATCACACTTATTTTCAACTTCATTTTAAACTTAAATGGTTAATTTATTGTTTTAATACAATATTTGTATGAGCGTTCATTTCATAGCAGCCATATTGCTGCCTCGGGTTTTTCTAATGCAAGACGATTTGAAAATAAGCTGCCATTATGACTACCTCTCCCCAATATTGCTTCCTTAGTCCTGCATCCAACCACATGCACGATGCCAACTCCTACAAAGTCCGATAAATGATTTCCAACCAATTTCAATTTCCAAAAATTGAAAATACACAGCAAAAAAAAATGTAATATACATCAACGTAATTCATTCTAGCGTATCAAAAATTGATGTAATCAAGGAAATACGATCCACAATAACATCCACTTAGTGGAATATTACATCGGTCTTCAAATTACATCAGAAAAACATTATTAGTTGCATGAATGTAATAATCACATATTAAAAACATAAATATTACACGAAAACAAATGCACATTAAGAACTCCGCAAATAATGTTAAATATTACACGATTTTGATGCTATATCGCATTTCGTTTTAATGTAAAATTAAATCTCGCAACACGGCCAAACTTGTTCTTTTTTTTTAGCGAATTCGTTTTGGATTCAGTTCCAATCTGGATCGGGTATCAATATTAAGTCGGCTTTTTGTGTGTTAAACATCAGTGTATACGGTTTTATTTGTAACTTCAATCGGGTTGAGGTTTGCGCTGACAATAAGTTCGGGAATCGCTGGTTGTAACTATAGAAAAATCCCGAAAAATCGAACCGCCAAACATAGCCAATACCAAAGCAGTAACCAGCTGAACAGGCGGAAACTCATTGGAAGAACAGGTGCTAGAAGATCCTATGGACATTGAACAACAAGATGGACAACAAGACCAGAAAACAGTTGAAGACGAAAACTTTTCGTTCGGTAGTGCTTCCCGTCCGTTGGATTCGCGTCAGCCCAAGGATGACGGTGATTCTTTCTTCGATACGGGCAGCATTTCGTCGTTTGATATGGATGATCGTGAAGGTAGCAGCGATCTAGAGTTCGATCTATCTCCCGTCGCACCGAGAGCAAGCAATCTAAGAGATGAGCACGGAGAAGGAAGTGGAAGCGATGGAAATACGTCAGATTTTGACTTTCTTGTTAGTCCGCCAAAATCCGCTACACAGTCTGGATCACAAAGTGGCGGCATGAAAGGTCAGGACTATATCGCATTTACAGGTGACGATAGCGGAACGGGATTCGATTTCTTTCAGAATGCTTACTTTATTTGTTATTCTTCATAATGTAAGGTTAGATGCTCGGTAAGGTTATTTTGTTTTGCAACGAGCAAGAAAGAATTTATTCGGTGTTTGTTAATAAGATATCTGTGTTATTTTTAAGAATAAAACCATCCTTGTGTTTTAATTTCCGCTGTAAACCTTTTTTTTTTATTATTATTTAAAAACATCCGAAAATTACATTTACATTTGCGTCGCGACTATGTAGTACGTCGCAATGATTCACGTTGTCTCGATGAGTTACGTTGCCTCGTTTACATCAACCAAATTACATCGATAAGAAGTGCATCATTTTATTGTCTACATCGAGACAACCTAACATTACACGACCGATGGAATGACCTATGTGCATCTGATTCTGTGTAATATTCATCAACTTTTTTTGCTGTGTACATATATGTTGAACTACTTTCCTACTTTTTGAAGTATACGTAAAGTTCCGAGTAAGACTTTAAAAAATGTCAAAAAGATTATTTATATTCGAAAAATGATCTGGATCACATAATATTATAGGGAACAAAAAAGTACTTATGCATGGAATCAATGCTTCGAGTAAAATCATAGCATAACCAACCTCGTTCATATGGCACAGTGGTGAGTACCCCGGTTTGAAAGAGGAAGACTCGAGTTGGAGACTACACGCAAAAAAAAAGTCGCAGTAGAAACTACCATTTCGAGGGTTAAATTAAGCGCAATCACCAACAATTTTCAGCTGACTATAAACACAGAGAACAGATGTTCATCTTCGGTCAGCTACTTGTGTAAAGCTTTAAACCGCTATTTCAAATGTATGTCGTTATGCTCCTGCTAGGCGGCGCTGCAGTTGTGTGATAACTGTCATGTAAATGTTTATCAATAAAAAGCCTAACACATAACCTGAAAAATTTGGTTTGTTTTTCTCTGCTCTTGTTTTTCATACCGACAGCCCATATTAACTTTTACACACGTTTTTCAAGAAAAGGTATATGAACATCAATGTCTGTTCTCTGTGCTATAAATGCGTTTGATTTTACCATGCCTGCGATAAGATCAACCATGTTGCGGTTGATATCAATATGAGGTCTGTCAAATATACCAGAAATGTTGAAGGTTTTACTATAAACGTAGTAAATTTGACTGAAGTTTCATGGTAGTTTTAAAGATAGGCATAGTCGGTTGAAATGGTAGTTTTTACTACCAGATTTTTTCCTGTGTAGGTAATAAGTATTCATGAAAAATTAATTTAGTTAAGAAAAAACCATCAAATTTGAGTAAATCATTACTTCACAACACAGGACCCTAAAAATAATTTGTGGCAGAATTGGAGAAGATCAAAAATGTCGAATAAAGATGTCTTTTGTTTTTTTTTGTCCAGTTCGTTTGAGGTACTTTTTAAGCTGAATAGCATTCTCTCCAACCTCATGAACCTCAAAGTTTATTTTAGGAGTTTATAATAATGCTGCTAGAAGCTGAAACATTGAATGTGAACTACAAAGTGCGGTTAATTACTTAAAAAGTAAGCTGAATAGAATTCTCATCATAATCCCTCGATTTACTGGTTAAGCCAAAAAACACCCATTTATCAGAACTTTTGATAGTTTGGGTTGAGATCAATCGCTTTCACATTTTGATCTTAACCCTAACCCTCACGCATTGACAAGCGCCAAAACCTCACATTAGTTTATAATCTAATATACACTCTTTGGATGGTCTATCACCATTTGCAAATATTCCAAAGTCAAGTGTACAAGTACCAAAGTCTCATTTTAGTTTATGAACACATGTGGGGTAGTTTAACTTCAAGTGTTCTAGAACATTCGAGAACTCTTTGGAGTATAATGTCGGAGGATGCATAACTACCTCATGTTATAACTCATTATTTTCGGGAAAATGCTAAGTCGATTTGTCTTGAAAATTGTACACATGGTTTTTGCACTTCAACAAATATTATACCGCAAAGCAAATATGTACCAGTAAATGTGCTGAGATATTGCAAATTACTACTTTTTCAAAAAATGATTGATTAATGATCGCTATGTTGTATGTATATTCAATAAATAAAATTTTGCAACGCATCTTTCACTGCAAATCGTATAGAACTCATATGCTTTCATAAGCTGATCCAATATGATACTGATCACAGACTGAAATATATATATATATATATATATATATATATATATATATATATATATATATATATATATATATATATATATATATATATATATATATATATATATATATATATATATATATATATATATAATATATATATATATATATATATATATATATATATATATATATATATATATATATATATATATATATATATATATATATACAGAATCTTACTTATCTCACACAAACATTGAAGATATCATAAAAGATAAAAAATGCTATTTATACAAATTTCAAACTTTAATGGTGCAAATGGAATTTCAAGACACAATTTAAATTATTTGACCATGGTAAAAGCGGCTACAGTAAGTCAATACAAAAACATAATATGCGTATGTACAAAATATAACTGTCATCCAATGGATTGGTACTGAAAAAAAATAGCTATGTATTAACATTCTACTAGTCCTGTAAAAGCTTGAAAAACAATAGATCATTACGTACATCAAAACAAAAATTACAATAACAGATATTATTTATAAGACATGTTGTTAAATGTTTCTTTATTCTGTTCCAGCTATACTTCAAAGATAGGAATTGGAGTGATCGAAGCGCACGGTATGATAATTTCTGAAATAAAACGCTTATCTCATCATGATACCACTTAACAAAATCTTTGAATATAATCATATACCGCTTATATGCGCATGCCAGTCTTTTATTAATATAGTAGTTGAAGTTCAGAAGCGCAATTTCAAAGTAAATTTTATTGTGAAATGCTGAAAAACAAATCGAGATGGACAAGTTAAAATAAAAAAAATTAAATTTTACAAAACTAGAAATTCTATGGATGATCTGAAATTAAATATCAACTAAAGAATAGTAAATATTCAATTTCTAAGTGCTGTTCCGTTTCCTTGCATAATATATTCCTATGTACGACATAAGCACTGAATTTAAATGCAGTAATGTTGCTTATGTGGTATAAAAACGTCTAGTTTGGATGACGGTTTGAAGAAAAGTGAAAAAAATATTGATTAATGATGATTTAGTACACACTAGCTCACTAAAATGATTGACACAGCTTACTTCTCCTTAAATTATAATATGAGAATATCATGTCGTAAAATAAAATACAAAAAAGAACGTAACAAAATAATTGAAATTGTAATTGTTTAGTGTACAGGCACCTATAGGTAGTTTTCGTATCCGGGTCCACCATTGGGTAGGCTCAGGTGTCCGTACAGTTTCTGGTACATTAATTCATCTATAATGAATTACTATTACTTATAAGATTTTGAAAAAAAAAACTCGTATGCAAAACGGCTTGTCTGTGGTAATTGGTTTGCATTCAATTGGCCATAATAATATAAAAACTCCATACAAAATTCTTCAAAACTAGAAACTTTCAAGAATGGGACCGATTAACATGTCCACATTTATACCGTTTGATTTTGAGTTTTGAGTAACATTCAATAAAGCCATTTTATTGAATATCTAAGTTACCAACCGAGCCATCACCACAAACCCAAATTGTTACATCCTACAATTATTATTCGGACCACATCAGCAGATACAAAGCATTCCTCAAATATGAACTCAATTGGTAACGACATCAGCAAACATTCTTCAGGCATTATTCAGACCACATCAACACTTAGTGACAAACACCAGATCCAGCGGTCATTCCTCCAGTATGCTGCATCAACAGAAACCATCAACGACAATCCAGGTGACAACACCCCGAAACCGCGCATAATATTTGAGCTGCATCAGCAGATAACATCCGGACAACAGAAACGACGACGACCGACCCTTGGACCACTTCGACAGGTATGATGATACGTCAGCACTTTATTAGTTAGCGCAGGGTAGCTTTAAAAATCGACTAAATAAAAATTTCATTAGTAGTTCAGCAGAATAAGAGTGCAGTTTAAAAAAAACACGTTCGAATAGTCACATCTTAACGTCTATTCTAACAACCAAATGGAAAGTAGAAGGTGCCCTGCATTTGCCAACAATTATTTCTCTGCAATTCAAAGGAATTCCATAAGGCATCCAAACCAAACACTCTATCACACCCAAACGTTTATGCTAGAAAGAAATAAAAATGATATCAAAAACAAAATAAACAAAAGAAAAAAAATGACGAAATTAGAGAGCTCAGCTTTCAAATATAATACTACAGCCCAAGCCAGTCCTCCGTGAAAAAGACAGCAGACCGGTTTGCATAGGAAGTACAATTCCAATGCAAACACTATGCTGAAATGCCGAAAAAAACTAATTTAGCCATTAATGCTTCACTAAATTATTCCGTAACACAACATTTACCACCTAAGTCTAGTATGCAGCTAGTCAAAGACCTGGTATTGTCACCATTCTTCCAAGTATTTCAGCATGGTGAATGTCTTTTCCTTACGGAACATCGAACAGAACTCATTCCGCAAGGAAAATGCCAGCCATTACGATTGCGATTGCATGCGCTGCCTGACGGTTGCGAATAAACTTTCATCGTGTACCGCGACATCGCTGCTGACATTCTCAGGCAAAGTCATTCCAGAAAACGATGGAAGCATCTACGTTGACCATAAGAATGACACTAGTGGTGATAAATCGACAGCTCCCATGTAGAAGTATGGACGATCATTCTAAAATGCTTCTAAAAATTCAAATGAAATTCTAGTCAAAAGCGGTTTGTTGCATGATCTAGAAAAATCCAAAACTACTCAATAAAGATATTTTCAGCAACATCAACAACTAAAGCAAATAATGCCCTATTTTGCAGTTTAGGATTTCGTACATCATACAAAGAACCGCTTTTAATGGAATTTCATTTGAATTTATTAAGCATTTCAAACGTTCGTCTTATACGCTAACATGGGAGCTGTCAGATTTATCACCACTCGGTGTCTTCTTCTTATTTCAACTTGGATTCTTCTATAGGTGAGAAAAACAACAGCACTAATAGCTGTGTTGTTATATTCACCAATTGCCTTTGGTGACTGAATTTGATGAGTTGCGCTGTCAGTTTTTGTGTCATATCGTGCCCGCGTGACACATGATTCATGAGTTTGATACACAGTTTTTGTTGCACATATATTTGAGGGTGTGCGTGTACTGAAATAAATTTATTGTTTTCGTTCACACTCACACATGATAGTGGGAACTAAAGACAAAATCAAAATAAACTAAATTTGAAATCAACTTGGAGTAAATATCTCGGTACACAGAGACAAATTTGGTAGTCAATTTTACCATTATTGGGGGTTAGGATGACTTTTGCAGTATAGTGATTTTGAACTGACTATGATCATGGTCAAAACGCCAATTAAAAATAGTTGATTCAACATTTACCATAATATCGGAATAGTCCTTGTTATCATGATCATAGTCAAGAATGCCTTGAACGTGGTGAATTCGTCCATTTTCATGGTTATTGTAACCATTATATGCAATAGTCATTTTGACCATGATTTAATTGTCGGTATAACGAGAGAATTTTTCTCAGAGTAGGCTTTGCTCCAATCATATTTGAGTTTATCTTAGTTTTTTTTTCTGAATTCTATACAGTACATTCAGATTTTGAAACATATTGAAATATATTTTCATGAGCTGATATAGTTTCGTTTGGATTAAAAATTATTTTTCAAACTGTAGAACGAAGGAAAAATCTTGGAATAAATGAAATGTGTCCCACTATACATAACCTCTTAATTAAGTTGGGTTAATACTTATAAAAATCTTAAGCCCTTGCTACATGTATAAAATATATACGGTTAACTATAATAAATAATTTGTTGATACATGATCATTTATGTAAAATAACTCATAATAATAATATTGATTAAATTTGTTTAATTAATTTGTTCGATTTTGTTTATTTATTCTGTATATATTGAATTTTATTTTATGTATAATATAATATCACAAGTTTATTAGTTTCTCGGCAAATTGTAAATCCAAGCAAATGTTGAATTAGTGGTAGTATTGTGACACAAAGACATAAATTATGAAGTTTAAGTATTTTTCCACTTTGTCGCGAATGAATTGATGATTATTAGCTAGATGAGGAAATGAAAAAAACTGAAGTCTAGAATCACGGTTCTCGGTGACAGTGAAATGAAGTGAAATTTCAACGCTAAGAAACCGCGAAAATTGGGTTAAAGGATTGAAAGTATAAAGTTACGGTCGTTCGGAGTCGATTGGTGATATTTTTCAGTCCGGTCGCTACGTAGTAGCAATGCAAAAAGTGACTGCTAACCTTCCCCAACTATCCAACATCCTAGTGATTTCTCGTGGAAGTGCAGAGGATTTCTCGGCTTCCTCCAAAGCGAGTATCATGTCAACACATTCCTTCCCATTCCCTACTTGACCAGCATTCGGGCACGGCCGGCGCCGGTATTGCTTTATAATGGGTCACCAGTTTTTAAACATTGAAAATGTATGTTAGTCCCAAACATCATCTGTTGGTTCTTTGTGTAAATACAGCTGATCTGGCAAAAACGGAATTGCATGCTTGGGCGGTCAATCATGCTCATGCTCATGCAAATTGTAAATCCGAGCAAATATATTTTTTTTTGGGAAACGATACCTATGGAGTTAATTCAAGAGTTACATTTTTGTTTAATGTAAACCAAGCAAACAGAATTGGCAGTTGTTTTAACTAGATTTATTTGATTGGCCACACATTTTGAGCCTAAGAAATGTCCATAGGAAAAGCAAAAAGAAATATAGTTTTTTTTTGTACATTTATAGATGTATAGATGATCAACATTAAAGGCCGATCCGAAAGTTCGATCACAATTTATATAAAATTTCTCAGTTTATTTCCATAGTTACTACTACTTTTTTTTGCATAATTTGTCATGAAGACATTACACATTGATTTGACTTCGGTTGCGTCCTCTCAAGTAACATACCAAATCAGTGCTGTAACTGAAATTCCATCACCTTGAAGCAGATACTTTAGTTCAGCGGTTGGCACTGGTTCGTAGTCGAATCACGTCGCCGTCATGCTGTCCGTATTCTAATCTTTCTTATGGTCTATATTTTCACAATTCACAATAACCATGACAGGTTTCATCGTAGTGATTTTGTGTTCATTCCTCCATTTCTAGTACACATCTTGTAACTCTTCGTTGGTATAAACACTAATATGCACCTGTAAAATATGATAGTTATGATTCTCACAACCGATTGAATAATGATTCAATAAAAACAACTAACCTTGAAAGTTTTAAGATAATGATTAAATCACAGCAAGAATAACAACGATAACAACAACGCATAGCATAAAACATAATTTTTACTGAGAGCAACATAATTCACTTCACTCCACTTAACCGGTATTTTGCTAACCACCACCAAATGGTACATTCGTCGAAGAAAATCTATCTGGCCGCATACACTCTCCGTCTCTCTTAACTTGCTCTTAGATTTCCTACAAAAATTGCTAACATCAACCATTTTGAGTAATATAATAAATAAAAACGTAACGTAATATAATAAATAAAAATTACTAACAACTGAAAAAGCGCACTGTTTCAAGCACATCACTTTTTTCTCCATTAGCTTGTTTTTGGTCTTATTAGAACTGTCAAAATACACATTTGCCTTCTTCCTTTTGCTCCACTTCACAACTCAACAGCTCACCGTGATCCACCTTACGGTGGATTGATGAGCTGCATGGTGGTTGCATGTGAGCTTTTATCGTGCTGCGTGACATCGCTGTGACATTTCCAGGCAAACTCATCAAAAAGCGACTGGTGAGAAAAACAACAGCACTTTTGTTATGAGACTTTCTGGTGGAGTGACTGAGTAAGAAACTTATCGCCATGTTTCAAGCGAGCATTGACATCTGCCTATGGGTTTTTCCATAGGAGTGAAGAGCTAATAAGTTAACGTGAACTCACCACATAAGAGAAACATCAGATCGGGGAAGAGAGGGCCAAATGAATATTCACTATAAAGCGCATGTGGGGTGAAATGGTCATTTAACAGTTTTTTATTGATTTTCAATAGTTATAGGCTTCAAAAAACATAGGTCCCAATGAAAAATATGCTCTGTAGTATAAAAGGTATCTGATAAGCCAATAAAAAAAAAATGCACAAGAAAGGACTATTACCTTATAATTGTAGAATATGCTGCCAGCATTAGATGGAGCTTTGATTGAGACGTGTGTTCCATCAATGGCTCCAATACAATTAGGAAAATTCCAAACTGTATTGAAGCTATTGGCAGTTTCTATAAAGGACTCCTTAGTTGGTGCAGGAATTATGTTTTTCAAAGCACCACGAATTGCGTCACACACTTGGTCGATGATGGACCAACATGATGCTTGCTTACCCTGTAGCAAGAAGTCATGTGCCTCTGTACATCACCCGATGCCAAGAATCTGAAATGACAACAATTGTTTTAAAACAATATATTAGGAATGAATAAATTAGGCAAAGCTAGCGATTTTATTTGCATTTAGTGATTTTTTATCGTTCCCTTTTGTTTTAATCTCTTAAATCATTGACTTGTTAAGATAGACTAAGCTGCAAGTAATATTAAACTGATTGATTCATTTAGCTCTATTATCGAGACATTCCCCAAGTAACCACGAGGCTGTAATAGCATGCATATATAGGGCATATGTATTACGTCTAGTGTATCATTGAAGTTGGATTAAAGCTGAAAAGGGCCCCACTAAGATAGAACTAATGCTATATCTTTTGTAATGCCATAAGACAATGCTAAAGTAGCATAATTGCATTGGTAACGCATCACTACATTCTTAAGCTAATCTAACGCTTCATTACTTGACAACTGTTGAATTGATGAGATCCCGCATTACCGATGTTAATTTTGGGTTGAATAAGTGCAATAATATAATGCTTGTGGTTACATGGGTCAATCAAACATCATACACACATAGATTTTTTCACCGAGCCCGGCAAAAAAAAGTGCCGAGAATCCAACAGCCGGCCTCCCGGTAAACATCTCGGTGAATTATTTGAATGCCATGAGGTCGGCAGAACAAAATTTGCCTCAACTGTCAAAATTAACCGTGTTCTCCGGAAAAATCCTTCACTGTATTTCGGCAAAATTATATACTGCCATCCGGTAGTTTTTGTTTTTGTAGAATATCGGCAAATGTAATTTTGATCAATTAAATGAAAAAGTATTGATTCAGCCATTGTCTTTTTTTTTCACTCTTATTTTTGTATACATTCCATTACCATACGTTTGCAAATATTTATAGCAATCATATTATGATTTTTTTTTTGCTTCGATTTGTAACAGTAAGAAAGTCAGTAAATCGACTGATTCTCACCCTAGAGAACGAACAAATTGCTCACCAGTGGTTCCGATCTTACCGACAGCGAAAACAACCGCCTTGAAGAAGATGAAAAACTGTTTGTCGCTTGGCACACAATCTACAGCAAACACGTCGAAACTCTGGCAAAGCCTTCCAAACGCAGGAATCAAGTTGCTTCCGACAGGTATATTCGTATCTCTCCAAGCGATGTAACATTGTTTCCCATTGTTCAACACGTTAGGGTGGACGGAAATTTCGTCATGCTCCTAGCATGATAATAATATAGAAATAGTCCATTATTATTTGATTGTTTAGTAACTTTACAACTACCATGACACTGGTAAAATCTAACAGAAAAATTCAGTAACAATAAGTTCTTTTTAATTTCTCTTTTTATGAAATTAGAATTAACTTACGCCAACCCAATGGACAATTCCTTTGAGCGGATTATCTTTCGCCGATTCCTCTTCACGCAAGCGTTTTGATCCTCTTGTCGGATTTTTAGCACGGATGATAGCCAATGCACGTACAAAATCTATACAAAACAATAGAAGTAAATACAGTTGATGAATGACTAGCCAATGAATATTATACGAACCATTGCTTATCTCTTTGAAGAGGTGGCGGTGTCCATGCAAAACCTTCTCCTGCCAGCGCACCCAAGTATTCGTAAAGTCCACCTTGGTTTCCGTCATTTTTTTTTTGAAGTTGCAATCAATTTGAATACAGATTTACATTAAGAATTACATTTAAAGTGCATTGAAAATGAAATACCATCTCGCCATCAAACGCCGAAGCAATAGGAAATTCTTCCAGAAACGAAAAAAAATCCTTATTTGCACGATAATGGGAACGGTATTCAAATGTTGATTCCCATAAAAAATTAATCCGAGTTTTATTGCACTCCTCTGGAACAACAAACTTTATTTCCTCGACCTAGTGAAATAAATAAAACAAATGTCGACCGAATATTGAACATAATCTACTAGAGCAATTAGTTCCATCTCACATAGTGGTTGATGCTCGTTTGACTCATCAGTTTCCTCTTTTGGTGCTGATTTTCTGTTAATTACTCTTTGGCCAGACTGCTTAGCGAGGTATTCCATGTGATAATGAAGTTTTCCTGCGTGTCGTCCAGCCTGAATGAACAAGTATTTTAATCGTATTATACCATATATCGTTTTATAATTATTCAAGTTATCTTCCAACAATTATAAACAGAAGATAAAGTGTATCATATCGATGATATATGTTATGGTAAATCAAGATCTTACCATAACACTAATAGCACAGAGAACTCTGTGCTAATAGGTTGTTAAGTATCGTTACCATACAAAAAATTACTTTTTCTCGAACAAAATTTCCGGTGTATTATACAGTAAATAATTTGTGAATAATACTTTTTTCTGCAGTTTTACTTTATGTGGTATCGTTCAATTATGGTTATATCATAAAATATTGTTTTAATTTTTTTGATTTGAGGTTTCATCAATCGACAATCAAAGGTATATTATTAAAGTCAACAATACTGTTCACAAGTTGATTAAAATTCAGTTAGAAAGTAAAATCTACTTAATTAAATTGCAACATACCCAACAAGTAGACTGATAAAACTTTTCCCTTACAAATACATATTATAATGATCAGTATTATAACATGAGTCATACATTTTTTGATAAGAAACTATAAATTACGTATTGTTACAACAGCTTCCTGTTTATTTGTTTATCGTGACCATAATTCATATCTTTTTTTCGTTATATCATACAATTAATGAACGAGGGATATACTATACGGCACTGTTAATTTCTTGTTTATGAAACCATTATCGTATATAGAATACGCTATTTATGGTTATTTAAAGTTTGAATGGTTTCTTACATTACAACAGCATTATACACGGATGAAACGTATAATGGTGATTACAACATGAATGGAAAATGTATAATAATGATCATACAGCTAATGGTAATTTTCTATTCGGGAGGTCCTCGACCATCGACATAAAACCATAAAGCCTAAAAGTACCATAACAGAATAATTATACAGAATAAGAGATTACTTTTTCTTCTTGCTAAAGGTAAGATTCGTACATGAGGAACATCAGAAACTTTTGATGCTAACATCGGATAGGATTGCACTAGAGATTTGGCCAAAATATTTTTGTGAAATGTAGTAGCTCGGCTGAAAATTGAAATAGTTTATGGTTAATGATTAAACTAAATTATTAAAAAAAATTAAACATACACAACGTAAACCTGTTGGTGTACTCAGCGATGGGGCGCTGATGCACTGTATCATACAGGTCCAGTCGCAGGGCTATCAGAAAGTAAACAGACTTAACAATACGTAACTGTCATTCATTGTTTTAACCCAGGGGCGCGACTCTTCCGGATTATCTCAGATTTAGAAAAGAAATGATGTTTAATCAAAATGTGTAGTCCAAACCGGATGAAACTTAAAAATTCTAAGAAAATCCGATTTAACCAAATTATCGGATTTTATCGAACGAAATCGTAATATACGATTCGCATCTCTTTCCAATCGACCAGTTTTGAGGTCATCGCTATGAAAGATAATCGACGATTTTTCACGATTTCATCCGATATTTCGATATAGTCGATTTTTCAAAAGTTTCATCGATTATTGTGAGTTAAACTTATTTAAGTATATTTTGTTTGGATTGTCCATTGGCAACATTGGCTGTCAGCTTGGCCAATCATAAAAAGGAGCGAAAAGCGTAGCGATGTGGTGTGGTATCATATACCAGGCCAAATTATCGAGTCAAAGTCTTGTGGCGTAATGCGAACCTCGACAAGGTATTTTGGCATGCTAGCAGATGCCACACCTCCACCACATCAATGGGCGCCTGGCCTTAGTAATGTTGTTATATTCTTATAACTCGCAGCTGTAGGCTGAAAACCGGAAAACCCCACTAACGCCAAACAGTTATACTCTATTTGCCAATGTTTGCACTGTGGCGCATCTAGTGCGCTGTACAGCGCATCAGATTTTCTCCACAGCTCCACTAGATGCGACACTTTGTTGCCATATGGAAAAGCAGTTAAATTGATTTGCACGAGTGATTTTTTCCGGTTTTGAACTGCAACGAAAATATTCTTCAAATTACAGGAAAAATGTAGGTGATTGTAAACGGAAATGTTTGTTGTTTCAACAGTTTTCGATTGTTATTTTCAAACAGAAATTCAGAAACAATCCATTTAAGCGTTGGTAAAATCAAGCAACAAATCAGTTTGTTTTCGTAGCTGCCTTAATGAACGTACACAATCAAGTAAAATTGATCAAAATCGTGACTCTAACGACCTTATCGGATGAAATCCGATCGAATCGGATGAAATCCGATCAAATCGGATGAAATCCGATCGAATCGGATAAAATTGTGAATAATCGAAAGTAGCAGACATTATTTCACCATAGTTAGATTAATGAGAGTTATTGTGTAAGATTAAAAGAATCATGGATAAATCAAACTTATCCACTATGAATGGATGAGTGTCGCACCCCTAGGTTTTAACATCTGAATAATATACCACGTTTTTTACTATGTTCAAGCAACAAGTGTCCGGTTAATTTCTTTCGTGATTCCGACATCTTATTCCGTTGCCCGGTGGGTTCCACTCTGCTCTTTCATTCCCTTCCAACAGGTTATGGGCCCAGAGGTGGATCGCGAGGAAATTTAGTGTTTGTTGCGGTCGAGGTTGCGGTAAATAGAACTATGCTCGTCGCGGTGGTGTGTTTCATTGTTCGTACGAATTTGGCTCGCCGGCGTGTGTTGTGATTATCGACGGTAATTGTTGATTGGGAGCAGAATGGCAGAAACGGGGAGGTTTTCTCTGGCCAGGCTCAACAACACCAACTATGCGACGTGGAAGTTTGAGGTTGAGATGCTTCTAACCAGGGAAGAGCTATGGTTTGTCGTGGATGAAGTGAAACCAACGATAAGCGATTACATACTCGTGTGTTTTTCAGAAATCGCAAACGTAATTTGTAATCGACCCTCGGTCCCTTTCATTTCATGTATCGTAATTTTTGAACAGATCTTGAATTGTCAAGATTGACAAAGAGAAACGTCAGTGTGATGTATGTTTCCAACGTATATAAAGTATAGTCACTACACGCAAAAAAAAGTCGCAGTAGAAACTACCATTTCGAGGGTTAAATTAAGCGCAATCACCAACAATTTTCAGCTGACTATAAATGCGTTTGATTTTACCATGCCTGCGATAAGTTCATCCATGTTGCGGTCGATATCAATATGAGGTCTGTCAAATATACCAGAAACGTTGAAGGTTTTACTATCAACGTAGTAAATTTGATTGAAATTTCATGGTAGTTTCAAAGATAGGCATAGTCGGTTGAAAAGGTAGTTTTTACTACAAGATTTTTTCCTGTGTAGATTCATAGTCTGGTGGATACAACAACGGGAGCCAATTTGAACTGTCAGTTTGCGGAGCCAATCAAGCATATCTCGAGTAATTCATGTAAAGGGTCTAAAAGCCATTTGTAAACAATGACTTTAAATATCTATTTCTCCTGAATCTTAAATCACTCTCGTGAAATGAAAGCAGCATTTGGTAGAAGAATGTTAGTTCTACCATATGGAGTAGCAGGATATAGTGGGATTCTCGTGATTCGTGAGAATCAACGTTGTTTACAAATGGCTTTTAGGCGCTTAACATGAATTACTCGAGATATGCTCGATTGGCTCCGCCAACTGACAGTTCAAATTGGCTCCCGTTGTTGTATCCGCCAGACTTTGAATCTAGTGATTATAATATAAAGTACAAGGTATTATATTCGCTGTAATGTATATGTAGTGGTACGAAAGGGCAAAAGCAAAAAATAATTATGAAAGGTCGTCAGAAATTCATGAAATTTAAGGAGTTTCGATTCAAAAGCCAGCCAAACGCAATTGTTAAGCATGAATTTTTGCATGTAGGCATTAATTAACTCTTGTACATTAGACAAGTATACAAATTGATTGGAGGAATATGTTATTACTGAATAATTTTGAGTCAATTAGCGCTGATATTTGAGGTATTGATTGTTTCCCAATTTCGAGTATCACACTTATTCAGGCATTATTTCTGATTAATTTTAGGAAAACGCCTAATTTTTCAAATAATAAATTTTAAATAAAGAATTTAATTTTTTGATTATGATTATCGTTAGAACATATTTTTTTGATTTCACTTTAAGCCTGACAAGAACCACTGTTTACAAAAAAAACAAACTTATACAACTAAAAGGAACTTTGCGATTTCTCATAACAAACATGGATGTTTGTTTTTAATTTGGTATGAAAACGAGTGACGGACCCATTATTTTTCGAGCATGACTCGAAAAAAAGCTTATAAATTAATGAACAAGAAAAGATTTTCAAAATTTTCCATAATTCACAAAATGTTTTTTCAGGCTTATAGAGCAGAACTATTTTTTTTTTTTCATTCTGACCGAAAGTAATTTTGACGTCTTCTCCAGTGTGGGTGAAATGTAAATCTTCCTTGCGAAATAATCGAACGGAATATTATTTAGTGAAGTTCGTGGAAATTGGAAAACTTTAATTGACGTTTTTCAGAAAAACTGTCAACCCTGATATTTTTTGTTCATGTACGTGTGGACAAAGTTTCGTAACAATATGAGACCCTTCGGACCAAAGCTGTACAATCATTAAAAAAACACCCTAATCTGTATTTATTTATGCTATATATTTTATTATGCTATATCTTTTATAATGTCTTATGCATTACTAAAGTAGCATTATTGCATTATTAATGCATCACTATATTCTAAAAGCTAATCTAACGCTTCATTACATGACAACTGTTGAATTGATGCAATCCCGCATTAATGATAATATAATGCTTGTGGTAACTTGGGAAGGCAAGGGCGATGAAATAAATTTATCCGTATTGTATAAAAGGCATTTTATAGTCTGGTCTCGATTCATACGAGTTTCGATTTGTTTGGTTTATCTGTAATGTGATATACTATTAAAAATCAACAAATCCCAGTCCAGATAAAACAGAAACTAAGCTGTTTTTATATACGTTCCCGCGTCTACAGTGACTACTTTCCGCTCCATGTGGCCACTGGTTATTGATTTTCGAATACGATTAAGATTTTAAATTACCTTCCAAAGCGCAAATTGAGAACGACGTTATCCGACCCATTTTATATTATTGAGAAAAATAATATGTAACTATCTCAAAATTGAGTTTGGCGCAGTTTGCTTGTGTTTTGAAAAATAATAAATTAAATTCATAAAATACGATAATTCAGCATTTGACGTTTTAGATATATCTAAAATTGAGTAAAATTTACTTAACATCGAGTATGCTCGAATTAGAGTGTATGTGACAATGACATCTGGCAATATACTTTCCCTTGTTTTCAAGGTACTTTGGTCTTTGTTTGCACAACGAGGGAACGGCATGAGAATAACAAGATCTGTCAGCCCGTTTACTGGGGACTACTCAGTCGAAAGGGACCGTTTTTAATTTTTGAAAAGGACACTGAAATGAAAAAAAAATTGTACCGACTGTTCCATCTTAGCATTCTTCTTTGGTGAAACCAGAACCAGTAACAGCTGCCTGGAGGAAGGCAGACAAGAAGGCCCTTGCTACTATCGCACTGTCTGTTGAACAAAACCAGTACTCGTTGATCCAGAATTGTACAAGTGCTCGTCAAGTGTGGGATGCGTTGAAATCCTATCAGAAGAAGGCGACGACGACGTCCCAGTTGCCACTGTGGATGAGGCTGTGTGATGCGAAGCTCCAGGAGGATGGGGATGCGGAGAGGCATCTTCTTGAAATGGATTCGTTGTTTGGACGTTTGCAGAGTGCCGGACTGGAACTGGCTGAAAAGTTGAAGGTAGCGATGGTATTACGTAGTATGCCTGAATCATACCATTTTCTGGCATCGGCGTTAGAGGCACGTCCGGATGCAGACATAACAATGCAGCTCGTGAAATCTAAACTATTGGACGAATTCCACAAGTGGTGTGAGAAGAATGGCAAAGGAACCAGCGGTGAGCAGGCTCTCAAGGTGGAGAAGTCAAGCAGGACTTGTTTCTTCTGTAAAAAGCCTGGTCATTTTAAAAAGGACTGTATAAAGTGGCGCAGGACGCAGGACGAAGCTGGCCCGTCCGGTAGTAAGTTTACTAGTGGTGGTAAAACGAAAATTAAGGCGAAGCAAGTGATGAACATTGACAGGGATCCGGTTAGTTTCATCGTGCAGGAAGAAAGCTACGTCGGTTGTTCAGTGACGAAACAAAAATGTTCATGGACTGTGGATAGCGGTGCTTCTTGCTACATGACTAGTAGTGGTACTTTTTTCGACACTCTTGACGAATCGACAAGTGTACAAGTGATGATGGCTAACGGTAACCGTGCAAAATCGGGTGGTCTCGGAGGTGGATATGTTCCTGCAGTGGACGGCACCGGAAAGTCGGTGGATATTCGGTTGGACAATGTACTTTATGTGCCGGATATGGACAGTAGACTTCTTTCCGTCAGCAAAATCGCGGATAAAGGTTTTGATGTTCTGTTTAATCAGAAAGGTGTTGAGATTATTGACAAATCGAAGCGTGTTGTGGCAATGGGTGAACGTAGTGGTGGTCTTTATGTACTGAAGGATCAAGAATATGCAGCGGTATCAAATGCGTGTCATTCTGTGAACTGCCAACATACTTGGCACAGGAGATTCGGACACCGTGATCCAGCGGTATTGGATCGAATTCAGAAAGGTCAGTTGGCAACGGGAATGAAATTGGTAAACTGCGGTATGAAGATCGTGTGTGATTGTTGTCATGAGGGCAAGATGGCACGCTTGCCATTTCCTCAACAAGCGGAACGGAAGACCACCGAACCACTACAACTCATTCACACAGATTTGTGTGGACTCATGAGTAATGTCACCCCCGGAGGAAATCGATATTTCGTGGTACTTATCGAAGATTTTAGTAGGTATCTAGTTTTGTATCTACTGAAGGATAAGGCAGAAGCGAAACACTGCATCATGAATTTCGTGAGATTCGTCGAAAGTCAGTTCGGTCGGAAACCTAAAGTTATCAGGTCTGACCGTGGAGCTGAGTTTGTGAATGAGGAGCTCAAACAGTTTTATTGTGACGAGGGCATCAAGATGGAGCTTACAGCTGGTTATACGTTGCAGCAAAACGGCGTAGCCGAACGCCGGAACAGGTATCTACAAGAAATGGCAGTGTGTATGTTGCTGGATGCCTGACTTGAGAAACGGTACTGGGGTGAGGCGATTGCGGCAGCTAGTTATATTCAAAATCGTCTTCCATCGAGAACAATAGAGAAGACACCGATTGAACTGTGGAGTGGTCAAAAGCCAGACTTGAGTGAGCTTAAGGTGTTCGGTTGTGATGCTTATGTTTATATTCCGGATGTAAATCGTAAGAAACTTGAAAAGCGTGCTGAAAAGTTGACTTTCATCGGATATGCTTGTGGATCGAAGGCGTACAGGTTTCTGAACAAGCGAACCGGCAAAATCATCATCAGTAAGGATGTGAAATTCCTGGAACTTGGCGATCAGATCCAGGAGGAGCAACGTCCGTCTTCAAGCGGACCGGTAATGGTGCAGCTGTTTGGTGACGAAGAAAATGATGTAACAGTGAACAATGAAGAGGAAGATGATGAACCAGTGCCTGATAGTGACAAAGAAGAACAATTCGTGGAATTCTCGGATGAACACGACTCAGAACAAGAAAAGAGCGAAGATGAAGCATCTGTTCGAAGATCGCAGCGTTCCACCGCGGGTACATTGCCGAAGAATCTCAGTGATTACGTCGTCGGCGTGGCACAATTTGAGGAACGTGATCCAAAGAACTTTAAAGAGGCAGTGCAAAGTGTTAACAAAAGTAATTGGCTGAAGGCCATGGACAGTGAATATGAGGCACTGCAGTCGATGAACTCTTGGAAGCTCGTTCCTCTACCGAAAGGACGCCATACAATCGGATCAAAGTGGGTTTATAAGCAAAAGAAGAACTCAAGTGGATAAACCGTGCGGTTCAAGGCGCGCCTCGTTGCCCAGGGCTACACGCAGCGGTATGGTGAAGACTTTGGTGAAGTTCACGCTCCGGTTGCGTTGCAGCAAACATTCAGAGTGCTGCTTACTGTGGCTGGGCATAAGGACCTTCAAGTGCGACATGTGGATGTAAAAAACGCCTATTTGAACGGAGTTTTGCAAGAAGAAATCTACATGCGACAGCCTCCTGGCTACTCAACAGCAGGCAAGCAAGAGCTCGTGTGCAAGTTGAATCGCAGCTTATACGGACTTAAACAGGCGGCGAGGGTCTGGAATTCGACGATTAAACGTGTGCTTGTCGATCTAGGCTTTCAACAATCAGAAGCTGATGCTTGTCTGTACAGCAAGCAGCTCCCGGATGGTGAGTGGATTTATTTGTTGATTTATGTCGATGACATGGTGCTGGTAGGCAAGAACGAACGCCAAATCATTGGTATCGAAAATATGCTACGGAAGCATTTTGAAATTTCATCTCTTGGAGATACTAAGCAGTTTCTCGGCATCACGGTGGAAAGGGACAGGAACGGAATGTACATGATAAACCAGCATTGCATGATTCGTGAAATTGCGGATCGTTTCGGGCTTGCTGAGGCTAAGCCTTCCAAGTATCCGGTTGATCCTGGGTATTTCAGGCAAGATGGAGGAGAACAGCTTCCTGATACACACTGTACAACAAGTTAGTCGGAGCGCTCCTGTACGTTGCAACGAACTCCAGGCCTGATATATCAGCGGCGGTGTCTATACTAAGTCGCAAGACAAATTGTCCAATGCAACGAGACTGGTTGGAACTGAAGCGTGTCGTCCGTTACCTGATTAGTACAAAAGAGTATCAGCTGAAGTTGGTTAGTGACCGGTCATAGAATTTGGAACTGATCGGATACAGCGATGCGGATTGGGCCGGAGACACTACCGATCGGAAGTCTACAAGCGGTTTCGTGTTTCAGATCGGTGATGCGAGTGTGAGCTGGGCTAGTCGGAAACAAGCGTGCGTAACTACATCGACAATGGAAGCCGAATATGTTGCGCTATCTGAAGCAGCGCAGGAATCAACCTGGCTTCGAAGACTGTTGGCAGAGTTAGGTTGCACTCAACGTCAACCAACGGTCATCAATGAGGACAATCGTGGTTGCATCGATTTCGTTTCGTTGGAGCGACAGAACAAGAGAAGTAAACATATCGATACCAAGTTCTACCATGCCAAGGATCTTTGTTCCCGTGAAGTTAACCAGGTATGCTATTGTCCTACGGATAGCATGATTGCAGACGTGTTTACCAAGCCACTTGGCGCAACCAAGATGCAGCTATTCGCCGAGAAGCTTGGGCTGTATTCCAACCGGAAGTCTCAAGCCCAGTGATCAGCGAGGAGGAGTGTTGGTGTACTCAGCCATGGGGCGCTGATGCACTGTATCATACAGGTCCAGTCGCAGGGCTATCAGAAAGTAAACAGACTTAACAATACGTAACTGTCATTCATTGTTTTAACATCTGAATATTATACCACGTTTTTTACTATGTTCAAGGAAAAAGTGTCCGGTTAATTTCTTTCGTGATTCCGACATCTTATTCCGTTGTCCGGTGGGTTCCACTCTGCTCTTTCATTCCCTTCTAACAAAACCGCTGTCAGGAATTCACATAGCAGGTGGGTTATCTTTTTTATCATCTTGTCATCTGGATTCTGCTTCTCCTTCAGAGCTTCCATCAACTCATGGCCTTTGATAGTTTTCGATAGAACGGTATCAATGTTGAGCTCCTGGCAAAATAGATAACATTATTTATTTTCTTGTTTGCATACCAACAAACTGTTTGCAGCAGGCTTAAAATTAGCTCATTTCTGCATGCAATTTTACTCAGTTTATGAGTAGTTCATATTTAAACTTTTGATTCAAATTCAACTCAATTTTGAGTCGCTTTCAGCGGCCGTTTTTTATTTAGATACAGCTGTATCTATTGCTTTGTTCAGACTACAGCGTTGTAACATGATACAAGCCTATCTTGATGACGTTTTTCATGGTGATACTTTTTATAACACCCTTGTATTATGTTACAACTGCATAGTCTGAACAAAGCATATATCTAGATATATTCTCGTTGCAGTTCAAAATCGGAAAAATCAAGCGCGGAAATCAATTAAACTGCTTCTTCCGTATGGCAACAGAGTGTCGCATCTAGTGCGCTGTGTAGCACACCAGATGCGCTATTCAGCGCACTAGATGCGCCACAATTCAATCGTACAGGACGAGAGTAAAATCGTTTGGCGCTAGTGGGTTTTTCCGTTTTTAAGTTGCGACGATAATATTATGATGTTTACCAAAGAGGATCACAAAAATGATTAATAATATCGTCTCTGATGTTTACTTTTGTGAAGTGCCAGGATAGCTATTCATATTTGTAGGTGCTTATTTGTGTAACAAAACTGTGTTTTTGGACGGAGTGATAAACTAAATATTGTTGTTTTTACTTACATGTTCCAGCGTCATTCCTTGATACGGGTTCATCTGGCTATTCTAGAGGGTCGATGCTTCATGTCCTTGTACTGCTCCATCGTTTTCCTGGGTTTCTTCTGTAGTATCAAGGTATTCCTCTTCAATTATCTGCTGGTTCGAGGTAAAGTCCCAAGCAACCAAAAGTTCGAATTTTACTTGAGATAGGAACTTAGAAGTTCACATTTAAGTTTCATGGAACTTTCAAACGCAACCTTCAAGTTCATATGTTGTCAGTTGAGAACTTGCTTTGAACTTCAAAAATCTCTAACACAAAGTTCAATCAAAATACTAACCGTACTTTTAATCAGCGCAATAGTTCACAACAAATCTATGTTGAACAACTTTCCTACTTTTTGAAGTATAGATAAGGTTCTGAGTAATACTTTAAAAAGAGTCACAAAGATTGTTTACATTTGAAGAGTGATCTGGTGTTCCCAAGTAACATTGCCAAATCCGTCCAGCTTTGTTAAATTTTATTAAAGTTTTATCAACGCCACTGAAAATCAATTTTGTTTTCTTATGGTACCAAGAGGTTTTATATTTAGTCAGGTTTATGAGAACCTACACAGCTTCTTTACAACGATCTTTAAACCTTTGCTTCTAAAATTCCATATAACTCCTATCAACAGTTTTATGTTGACTTTATGAACTCGTAAAATGCTGTTTGGAAATGTCGTTTCCGGACTCATTCATATTATCTTATTATGGTCAGTTGTAAAAACATTTAAACCCCATTTTGCCTCCAGTTAATGCATTAAACGGCAATTTGGCATTGAGGGAAGTCACCAAATGACCAAATAGTTTTATAGTAGTATTGCTTGTTGCTTTGAAAGTTGGATTTTCGGTACACTTTGTCGATCACACTTTTTCCCTGTGTAAACACGGTTGCCATAAACATTTTTATGAAATAAAAAAATAAAAAACTTGTTACATTATATCAATTTAAAACCCCGTGTAACTGGCAGCCCTGACCGTGCATCGGCAAGTGACAGAAAAGAGAGAAGAAATATCAACAACATCAAACCCGTTTTTCAACCTCCCGCGAGTTTCTCTACTTCTCAGCGGATTTCGTTGTTTGCTGTTATTGCCAGGTAAATTTGTAAAAAAAAACATCTTCAATAGCTATTGAGAATTTTGTTTTTTTTATTTACAGCATGATGGACGAGAATGTTGAATGCGACAATGGTGCATGTCCGCAGAGCTGGAGGAAAACAGTGTTAGTTTGTACGCCTACGACCTAGATTCTGACACCTACTCAATCGAAGCTCTTGAGAATGATCCTTTGGTTCCACCGTCGGATCCAGATGATGGCTCGGGTGGCAAAACGTTCACAGATATGCAGTATGAACCGATTGAAAAACCATCTAAATGCAGCCGGAAAAGCAACTTGTCGTTGTGCGCTTCGTTCTTCAAGCGGTGATTCGTTGGCGAAACATACGGCAGCCTCGTAACATCGAAGATTCTCTCTGGTGATTCCATCGGTGAAATCCTGCAGGAAATGTGGGCGGTTGTTAAATCGATCGTTCACAAGGAAGTAATATTTGTCGATGACGAACCGTTGTTCGACGACATGGGGAAATTCGTGTATTTGCAGAATCAGGAAAACCGAAGACGCATCAACATCGATCAAATAAGTAGCAAGCAGCTTATAAGTTATTAAAAACTGAAAAAGAAATTTGCTTGGTATTTATTCTCGAATCACAATTAGTGAAGCTAAACAAAATAACCGATAATGACGACATACATTAATTGTTATGTTATATATTCTCCGTGCGAGGAGTAACGATTATGATGTAGAAGGAGATGTTCGCTCATCACCATGAGGCACCAAGAGTGAACAACAATGTTTTTGGCTAGAATGAAAGATATGAAGAGAAAGTTTTTGATAGTTCCGCTAGTGTGCGGCAGGATTGGAAATGTAACAGATGTTTTTTTAGGAAAATTGAGCGAAAAGGGCATGTATACAGTGGTACTCGAATTTTCCTAAAAAAAACATCTGTTACATTTCCAATCCTGACGCACACTAGCGGAACTATCAAAAACTTTCTCTTCATATCTTTCATTCTAGCCAAAAACATTGTTGTTCACTCTTGGTGCCTCATGGTGATGAGCGAACATCTCCTTCTACATCATAATCGTTACTCCTCGCACGGAGAATATATAACATAACAATTAATGTATGTAAAACCAAAAATGGTGGTAACCATTAATTATACTGGTGGGGACCAGTATCGCATCGCTTCACGGTGTTTCTCTCCGAGGTCTCTACATTGGAGACGACGAGAAAAACTTTAGTGATCGTCAGTCGGTGCGAATCAAAACAAACCCAAAAAAGGAGAGAGTTCCTCTCCCATGTGCGCATCAGTAAACAGAGTGCACACAATAGATCGCTAGAAAGTTAATAAACTTTACGTTCATTTAATTAAAAAAAAAAATTTTTTATTCTCGCTTCTTTTCATTAATAACTAAATTAATTCTATCAGTTAAATTTAACTAAACTAGATCAAGAGCCGGACTGTGGTAAACTACTCAGCTGCTGTACTGCGATGTGGTTTTTATTGATTGAAATGTTATTGATTATTAATTCCTATGAAAACAAGTGTCTCGTTGCGGGTTCTGGGAATGATGTCTGGTGCTACTGGTGTTGATGATACAATTGAAGTTGAACGGAATGCACTTTCTAAGAAACACAGGTGGCTGGCTATCATAATGAATAGCAATGCTTGTGTCTAACGTGGTAGAGTGATGATGGTAATTAACTCCTCCCTTCTTAAAAGACTTTGTCCTCAAAGTCTAAAAGAGCGATCTTGCGTTGGCATGTTGAGAAAGTTTTGTATTTCGATGAATCGTTCTGTTGAAACATCTGGATATGGTGATTTATTTTCTATCGTTATATGTTTTCCTTGAATTTCTTCTGAAGTGGGTGCTGTTGCCATTTCTTGTTCATTGATATTGATTTCGATGTTTACCTTTTTTGTGTTCCAATACTTTACAATGATTCCAACAACTATTATCAATAAAATTATGAATGAGGTACAAAAGCTTATCATGCCGAAAAGATGTAACTTCCATTGTAAAGAGTTGTTTAGTAGATAGACATGGTTTAGAATACTCCTATGATGAAGGGTCAAATTCGCCAAATATTCCTGTGATGGTATATCAATTAAATTATCTTCTTTCACCATTAATCCTGTAGTCGGTATAAATGTTTTACTGTCAATTTTGACAATAAAATTCGTATATATATTGTTGTCTAAACATAATTCACATTGTTCAAATTGAATTATATACGATCCTTCCAGTGACTGAACATTGTTGCTGCAATTTGACTGTAAGCTGAGGTTTACATTATTGAGTAGGATAGTGGCTTCATCTATACGTTTGACAATTCCCGTTGAATAAACTTTATCGAAGGTACAATTTGCGTGTTGTATTCGAATCAGTTTGTGGATACATTCATTTGGTGTCTTCATTAGTTTCGAATCGCAAATAAAGATGTTGTCGTCCTGTATACATTCACTGTTGATCTCGAAGGTTATTGTGTCGTTGAAAAGGATATAATTTGAATCTAGATGAATTCTTTTTTGATCCAGTATTAAGGAGTCAATAAATTCATATTGGTATATTTCTGAAGATAATTGAGGTATTTTAAGCATATACAAGATATGGGTATTATTCATTGTAACTTGAGCGGACGATTTTGATAATAGTTTTTCAAATGTTGTAACAAATACATTTTGTTGCTCTAAAAAAGGTATTATCCTAGCGAAATCCGATAATGATAGAATTCTGCTACTTGGAATGCCATGTTTTGCAAGTAAAACCGCATCTTCCAAAATCTCTAATTGTTGTTGAACAGCATCCATGTTGAGAATCGTTGTAAGAATATGCATTTCCCTCTGATGTTCCAATTGTGTCTTAAAATTCAATTCCAAGAGATTGTTCGTTGATTTACTAATATGTTGAATTCTTGTGTCTATGGCGTTATTAATAAGGACTTGCTGATTATTACTATCAATTAAATTATTCATGGTACTGTTGATAACACGCAGATCTTCGGCATCTGGGGATCCTGCAATCCACTTCCAAACCGTTCCAATGGTGTCCCAGCGTTTTCTTCGATGAGTTATTGGTTTTAATTTATAATATGTATTATACAATATTGTGTGTTTCTTTTGAGTAACTGATAAAGTTGTCCATTAAATTTGTTTGTTGTCAAAATTTCATCAAAATTTTGAATTATATCTTCAAATTGCGTAAAATTAATGGGTTGTATAATTCTGACATTTCCTAACTGAATTTTTGCTTTTCCCAATGGAATAATTGCCAAAGGATTCTGATTAAAATCATGCACTTTAATTGTCGATTCCACGATGACATTTGACAAACACAGGAGAAATATCCTAGAAATAAAGATAAAATAACAAAATCATTCTTTTCTTATATTCATTTTATGAATTTTTCTATTATTTGTATCGATAATATATGTATCGTGGTTTTCTTTGATTTTAATTTTTTTGTATCTACTTTTTCTTTTAGAAATATCATAAGTTTTTTCAAAAACATAAGTTCCTGGATTAAAAGTTGGATACTGTTTTTCTTGTATGTGCTCATTTTTCTTTTGATACAAATTTATCACTTTTTCACGGCTTTTTGTTTTTTGTTTTATCATTTCATCTGCATCTAAATTTTTATTAATGTCTCCAATATATATATTATTAGGTGTATTTTTTACAAAGCTGTGTATTGAATTATTATATTTGTGTACTGTAGACCTTATTAGTTGTGCAACATCAATATCTGGTACATCCTTTTTGATACATCTTGAAATTTCTCTTAGAGTAGAATGACACCTCTCTATCTGGCCATTTGTTTCTGATCTGTGAATAGGTGTTCTAAATATTTGAATATCTAAATTTCTCAAACGCTGCTCAATAACATTAGAATTAAGTGAACTTTCATTGTCCATTACAACCATCTTTGGGATATTCCATTCATGCAAGAGATCAAGGAGTGCATCTTCAACATCCAGAAGAGATTTAGACTCTATAGCTCTATATCTTAAATATTTAGAAAACTTATCAATCGTTGTTAAAAATAAATTATTTATATCATAGACAAATATATCAACATGAATTATCTCGCCTGGCTGTTTTGGTATAGGAGTTTTAAACTGTACAAACTTCGGGGATTCCTTTCATAATTCTCTGTTTTGCAAACTTCACAATTTTTCACAAACTGCTTAATTATTTTTGTCATTTTTGGAAAATAGAAACTTTTTAAAAGCTGTTCAATGTTTTCTGTAGCATTTCTGTGTGCAAATTGATGAACTTTTTTTATTTCTTCCAATTGTCTTTCCTCATCTTGAATATCCTGAACCTTCAATTGTGAAAATCGAGCCTTAATAATTCTTGGATCAAAATGCTGTCTATATATCTCTTGTATTGTTGCCATTATTGGCTCAGTAGTGAAAATTCCATTTACAACACTCGGATTTAGGAAGTTCTTCAACTTTTCTATAAGAAACTCAATTGTGAATCTTGGCTCAATGAAAATGTGTCGCTTGAAACCTTCAAAGGGTACAACTAAACCATAGCTTGATCGATTTCCAATTTTGAAAATAATTTGATTTTTAAATACATTTAATGGAGCCTCTGTAGACGGAATAAAAGAATTGTCATCATCATCAGCAGAATTTTGTGTAGAGTTAATGAATTAATCTGAACTCTTGACAATGCATCAGCCACCACATTTGCTTTACCTGGTTTATAATGAATTTCGTGATCATGCTCCTCCAAAAAAGCCTTCCATCGTTTCAATTTCGCATTATTATTTTTTGGTGAAATTGCATATGTCAAGGGCTGATGATCAGTATAAATTATTATCTTCTGACCATAAATAAAATTTCTAAGAGAATGCAATGCCCAAACAATAGCAAGCATTTCTTTTTCATTGGTCGCATAATTTTCCTCCGTACTAGACAATGTTTTTGAAATAAACGTAATTGGTCTTTCTCCGTCATGGAAATTTTGTGACAACACAGCACCAATCGCTTTATTTGATGCATCAGTTGTGAGTAGAAAAGATTTTTCAAAGTCTGGGAACGCCAATACATCCTCCGATGATAAAATTTCCTTTAGTAATTCAAAAGCTTTTGTTCCTTCACTACCCAATTTTATTTTGAAATTTTTAGATTCATTTTTTGAAATTTGTCGGTGTCCATTAGCACCTTTTAAAAACTTAGTCAATGGCTTTGCTATCTTTGCATAATTTTTCACAAAACGCCTATAATATCCTGATAAACCCAAAAACATTCTAAGTTCCTTTACATCTGTAGGTTGAGGATAATTTTTAATTGCATGAACTTTCTTTGGATTTGGCATCAAGCCACTCGCTGAAACAATAAATCCCAAAAATTCTACTTCATTCTTCACAAATTCGCACTTTTCTGGTTGAATTCGAAAATTGGCACTTCGCAATGTCTCAAAAATTGTTTTAATGTTTTCTAAATGTTCCTCAAAAGTTTCTCCCACGATGATAATATCATCAATATATACAAAGCAAATTTTTCCAATATGTGCTCTAAGAACATCATCCATAACTCTTTGAAAAATACTTGGTGCATTCTTAAGCAAAAATGGCATACGTACAAACTCATATTTCCCATTATTAACGGAAAAGGCAGTTTTCTCAATATCCCTTTCCGACATGAGAACCTGATGAAAACCAGAAGCTAAGTCAATTGTTGTAAAATATCTACTCTTGCCTAAATTTGCCAAAACCGTAGAAGTATCTGGAATCGGATAACGGTCACTAATTGTTTTCGTATTTAGTTTTCTAAAATCAATAACCATTCTATATTTTTTGTATTTGAAGCGTCAGATTTCTTTGGGACTATCCAAATTGGTGAATTATATGGAGATTTAGAGGGGCGTATAATTCCATCCTCTAACAATTTATTAATTTGTCTCTCAATTTCTGACTTTAATCCTTGTGGATATGGGTATGATTTTGAACAGACCGGACTGTCATTGTTTGTTCGGATCTCAGCTTTGACGTTGGTAGTAAATGACAACTTACCATCCATTGGTTGAAAAAGATCTTGAAATGTGGTTAATAATTTCAGTAATACCTTCCTTTTTGGTTCTTCCAAATGGGCATTCCTTATCTGTATATGGTTCACCTCCTGTAACCTATATGCTAACAAAGGAATAGAATTATTATTAATGGTTAATAAATTATTTTTTGTGTCTATGATTGCTCCCATCTTACTCAGAGTATCATGCCCAATTATGGCATCGAACGTTCTTAATTCTTTCATGTGATACAACCTAACGTTTACTTCTGAATATGATTGAAAAAGTTTTGCTTGTGAATAGTTGAAAATTTTAATACTCCCTCCAACTGTAGAGACGTAGAAAGGGTTCTCAAACGGATGAGAAATCTTAGCGAATTTTGGATGAATAAAATTCTTATTCGATCCAGTATCTACAAGTATTTACAATGGTTCACCGCGTGTACCACAAAATAAAAAATATGGCAACGCAGAATTTACCCTAAAAAATTCAACTCAGCCTCATCGCCTAGAAAAGACTCTTCATCTCCTTCCTGATATGCAATTCCGTGGCATATCTCTCAAAAGACGCTCCCTCAGAACAATTTTCCTCGGACAAGTATGGAACCTGTTCAAAGTACTGCTCTGTTTCTGGATCCTCTACACTATTTATAGTCTGAATATTAAACTGTCTAGGATTTTTATTTGGAATTGGGGGCCTATTTGTATAATTTATTTGTCTTGACCTTATCGATTGATCAACTTCCATTGGTTCAGGTTTATCGGTAGGTTTCCGCATAAATTGATTATTTTGCGGATTTCTAGGAAAGTTGGAATTCGGAAGTTGAGGCTTCGGAAACTGGGAACCATTCCATTGTGGATTTTGTAAATTGTGATTACGGAACTGTGAATTTTGGAAATTCTGATTATGGAATTGTGGGTTATAATTTTGTGGTTGAGGTCGTTGATGTGGAATAACGTTAGGCGCAAATCTTTGTGGAACATAATTCTGCATTGGTTGATATGTTTTATGATTATTAGAATGTTGTTGAGGCACAAACCTCGGTGGGAGTCTTGGTGGTAATTTAAATGGAATAAGGTTCTTAGATGATGAAGACATTTCAAAGTTTCTTGGTTTTGCCAAGATTTTGATATGTTATACAATAAGCATAAGCATTTGCCAATGATTCAGGATCATAATTTTTCAAAAATTTCCCAATGTCACCGTCCAAACCCCTAATAAAAGCATCAATGGCCTTTTTGTTATACATGCTAATCATTGCCCTGCATGCTTCTGGATGACTAATAGCTGAGTTGGTTTTAATCTGTCCAGCTATTAACGAGAGTAATCTGTTTATCTCGTCATAATAAATTTCCAAGCTTCTACCAGACTGTGAAACATTCATAAGCTGGTAATCCAATGTGGTAAGATCCCTTTTCTCACCATAATATGTTAAAAGCGTTTTCTTTATCAGGTTCCAATTAATATTGACATCTGAATTAACTAAGGCTGTATTTGCTTCGCCTTTAATTTTTCTTCTAATCGTTGGGCAAATGGTATAAAATTTATTTTTTTGCGCAACCGTACTTGAGCCACAAATTTGATAAGCCTTCACGAGTGCATCAACATCTTTAATCCAACTACTCAATTCGTCGGATTTTCCCTCGAAAATTGGAATACCGTCAATTAATTCCGGTACTTTTTCAATAGAAGATGGATCAGCTGGTGTTCCATCGGGATTCTGATAATACAGAATTGGATCATTGTAATCCAATTCCGGGGGCAATATATTAAAATTTTCTAAAGCACCAATTCTAGAAAGGATACTTTGTAGCTCTTCCGGAGTAATTTGAGCCATTTTTAAGGGGTAAGGCCACTGTAAATATTTTGAAAAATCGATTTTTTTTTTAATTGGCTTAAAAAATAGTTTAAACCCTCTAGAATAAGAAAAAAAAGGTCCTGTGCGAAAAAAAATTCGTTGTCCTTAGGAAATGAAGGGGGAAATGCAAATAAAAAAAAAAAAACTTTAAACGCGTTTTTCTCGAAACATCGTTTTTCAAAATGGCACGCAGCATAACTCGAACAATTTTCATTTTTTTTACTTGAAATTTTAACCAGATGTGAACATTTACATTATCTTGAGAATGTCGATCGGAATTTTCAAGAACTTTATTTATTGATTTTTTATTAACAAAAAACTTGCCGTTTTTTTCGTCAAAAATCAAGTTTTTTTTTCAAACGCACGCCAAATCCACAAAAATTGATATTTTTTAAAATCCGATCGACATTCTCTAGCTACAGCCCTCTAGATTAATGGTTTTTTTTTTGTTCTAGACTCAAAAGTGCACCAGTGGTGCTGCGTGCCGCGGAGCCCTGGAAGCAAAACATGTCCCGGGAAGATAGCTGTGGAACCGCCATTTTGTTTTTTTTTACTGTTAAAAAATTTGATAATAAAGGTTAATGTACGCCCGATAACACCATTAAAAGTTTTTTTTCAAATACCTTCAATTTCGGGAGCAAAAAATTGGTGAAAAAACCTTTTTTTTGGGCCGTTACAGTGGCCTTACCCCTTAAGTTAAGTTTTTTGAATTTCTGGATTAAACTTTCAAGATCAATTTTTACAGTTAAGAATTTAGAAAACTGTATTTAAATATCACAACAAGGATTTATTAATATAATAAACTCACTCTACCAAGAACCAACGATGTGAAAGAAGGGTTTCACTTTTTCTTAAACTCACTATTTATTTTGCTTTATTTTTATCACTCCTTAAATAGTTTATTTTTTATTTAAGTTCACTTTTCAATCAGACTAAACTCAATTCACTTCTTCTTTCGTTCTGTAAAAAAATGATTTATTATTAGTTATACTCACAGAATAATCTTAACCATAACTTTCGTTCTGTTTCGTCGAAAGTGCAAGTATTCGCCTTGTATCAGTGAATGTCCTTGTCTTTTGGTTGGATCCTATTCCTGTTTCGGCTGGATTCCAATTTGGTTCAGGACCAGGCACGATCTCCAACTGTCCCAGTGAAGTGGCTAATTCTCGTTTGTCCGCCTCCGAGTGATTAACTGTCGACGGTGACTAAGGTGCTCTTCCTTCACGGCTGCTGATGCGGTAAAGTTGTGTTTCGGATTAATGTTCACTATACTGTATCGTCGCGACACTTTTAACCGAACTCGCGCTGGTCCCTATTCGGGCGCCAGTTAATAAACTTTATGTTTATTTAATTTAAAAATATTTTTTTATTCTCACTTCTTTTCATTAATAACTAAATTAATTCTATCAGTTAAATTTAACTAAACTAGATCAAGAGCCGGACTGTGGTAAACTACTCAGCTGCTGTACTGCGATGTGGTTTTTATTGATTGAAATGTTATTGATTATTAGTAGAGTGGTAGAGTGATGATGGTAATTAACTAGAATAACTATACAAGCCACAGTGGTACATGAGCGTCTTCCAACCGGACATTTTTGCCTGTTGAAGTGGCGGACTTAGTCCGTGCTCCTTCAACCTACCCTGCAGTGGGATGTTAGGCAAAAATGTCCTTGGTTCGAGTACCACTGTATACATGCCCTTTTCGCTCAATTTTCCTAAAAAACATCTGTTACATTTCCAATCCTGCCGCACACTAGCGGAACTATCAAAAACTTTCTCTTCATATCTTTCATTCTAGCCAAAAACATTGTTGTTCACTCTTGGTGCCTCATGGTGATGAGCGAACATCTCCTTCTACATGATAATGACGAGTTGCTCTCCTTTGACATTTCTGCGTGTCAAAAATCTGTCAAAATAAAAGGGTTGCACTTTTGATCACACTTTGCAAGTGTCACACTTTCAAACTGTGCGGTTCGATTTGGTGTGAACTGTGCAATAATTTCGAAGATAAATTGACTTTCTGAAAAACTGCGATTTTTTCAATTGCTGTATTGAAATATAAGAAATCATTGAAACGTGGAAACATAAATACACGAAGTATTAAATGTATTACAAATGACCTGTAAATTGGAGACCAATTTCGGCATGCTTTTAGATAACCTGATTGAATTCCACCAATTTTGAGGAAATTCATGATCAATTTATCGAATATATTTGTTCAAGTTTGTTTTTGTTAATGTAAATTGGTAGAATTTCCGAAGCGCATTAATTTTCAGCTTTTATCGTGCCAATATTCACCTTTAAAATTAACTGCGCGTACAAATTGTAGCATGATATTATTAATTTGTTGTGTTTTATTAATTTATTTTCATAACCGTCTACAGAGTGGGCCACATTGTACACATTTCGGCTTTAAAGAATCATAGGCATAAAAAGCACGATGCATAGGAGAGGTGTGAGTGGACAAAACAGTTAGGAATATAGTTTTATCAATAAAACCGGGAGGAGTGCTATACGGCTAAAATAAAACTAAAATTGTTACTTGGAAATTGTGCTCCAAGTTTGACGTGGTACAAGAGCAAAAAAAATGGATTTGAAAAAAGAACGGCTTATTTTATTGTCATTGTAAGAAAACTGTTAGCTAAATGAGATGCGGAAAATGAAGCTGTCATTCTACAAGGTAAACTGAAGTAATTTGTTGTTCAGATTGAGTTCTAGGTGATTCAGAGATTTTTATGTTCAGATAAGATTAGATGTAAATAGTAAAGAGGGCGACTTCGGTGTAGTGGATAGCATCCAAACCTCTCACGCCAA
>JASCZW010006711.1:0-85118 GCA_034211315.2 Aedes japonicus
GGTTTGGTGACGGGTTGCTATAGCGGTTGACTCTGCCAACCAAATAAAATGTTGAACAAATGGACAGAAAAGGTTCTGGACCGCTCCACCTTGATTCTAACTTCCCACAAATGTTTCAATAAAACTCTACTAACTGGACACTTCTGGTCTACATGCTCGCCTGTATCTAAGTGCCCGATCACTGTTTACCGAGCATCGAAGAATACTCGATCACATATTCCCTTTAAAAACAACATCGCATTTCATGTATTGTAACGGTTACAAGTTGGTGGATGCGGCATCTACCTTGAGTTTAGTATATAAGTTGGGGATGGTGGATTCTTCAATGATGTCTAAGTACAAGGCACTGACAAAAACCGCAAGTAGTAGAGGAAATACGGTTTAGGGTTCAAGTTTAAAATGCTGGAAAGGCATGGCCTGTAGTGTGGTTAGGTTGGCACGGTGTGGGACTCACCGAAGCGGCAATGTGACTAGCTTTCGTTCCTGAAAACAATCCTTACCCAAGTAATACACGAAACATCTTTTAGAATGATTTAAAATTGTTTGTATTATAAATGTATTATAAACGTATTTCAAAACATGTCAAGTTCGGAGCGGTTTGCATCTCTCGTATTCTACACATCACTCTGACTAACCGGTTGAGCTAAACAACTGCCGCAAGTGATTAATACTTTATTACTGATCTTAAAAACATGGTTCCATACATTTATAAAACATCAACAGGACAAGATTTTATTGGTAGTTCTATCTACTGTTGAAATTACATTACACCAACCATGTTTTGCAAAACATGTTTTGCAAACGTGTTTTGCAAAACGTGTTCACAACGATGAATTTTTTGTATGAGATTGTGGTTTCACTGCTAACGGGAAGCAAATCATAGATACTCAGAGTTGACTTCACAACAATCGGAGTTAGCAAAGAAGTTACAAACCTATCGCGCGTTGGACAAGTGTTCAAATCCCATGCTTGGCGGCGTTATATTTTTTGTATAAGGATACCTTTATTTTCCATTTTATGTTTTATAAGACTTCACTTCTTGTGCTTTTACGTCATGTAAAAGTATGAAATAAGGTATTATACACTTAAATTGATAACCTGTTTTTTGTCATTTGGCAGTACCTTCTATTTGTTTGATACAAGCTGTGTTGCTTGGGTCTTATTACAGCGCAGTAACGTACACTTCGTCAACCTGTTGAGGAAACCTTTTACAAAAAGCTTACGGACTGTACACACTAAGCATATGGTTTCGATAGCTAATTTTTTAATATTCCATCTGCCTGGGAAGCACTTCTTCTCATATACCTGTACAACACGCTCCTAAACATGTCAGGAAATGTCAGTAATGCAGCTGTCAGCGCCATGTTGGGAAGTCCATCTGGACCCGCAGCTTTGTTCGCCTTCAATTCTATCGTCACTGCCACGCTTCATTGTACGGTGTGTATGACCACATCGTTTGATCGTCTTCCGGGTCTTTAGGAAATCGATTGGCTGGACACCTTTCAGCTTGCACCGTTGGACTTTTGATCTTCGCCATGTCCACCCGGTAAGTGTCACCTCAAGGATTGGCATCGGCATCTCGGAATAGCGCTTTGAAACAGTTAGCCTTGCTTTGCTTTACTGCGTATTTTAATGCAGCCCTGACCATTCTTGCTCTCTGGACGCGTCTTCTGGCTTTGAGACAACTAGCACACAGTTTTCTGAGTGCCTAGATCAACCAGTAGGCTGGGTGCCATTTGTTACTTGGCTCCAACTTCCTCGGACGGGTTTTATATTACATGCAGTCTTCAACGTTGCTGTCAACTCGTCCTCAATCTAAGGTTTTCTGTTGACATGGAGTGCCTCAACGAATAGGACCTTATAGACCGCCTTTGTTTTCCATTTCTGCTTGCTCGTTTTTATCCTCCACGTAGACTCCGGGTTCCATTTGACGGTGCTGTATCAGATCTGCGGGTGGTCCCTATGTTCATGTTTCCCACAAGCGACTGCAGAAGGACTGGATTCACGATCGATTCTACGGAAAGTGCTGACGGAAACTTCTTTGTCCAGCCTAACTTACAGCTTAGATAGAGCTTCCAGAAAAACGGGTTTTAGACACTTTCTATTCAGGGTAGTTTTTAAAATATTTCACCTAAAATACTGAAACGTTTCAAGTATATGACAGTTGAAACTCTCCATTTTATTTCAAGGCACAATATGGTTACTTGTTGCATTTGGTAAAATCAAGTGAAAGTGCGCAAACGTCTTATGTACAAACGGCACCCCAATCCGAATGCTGGCTAATGTGCTGAAGATGCTGAAAACAGTTTGTTGAGTGCTCAATACCTATAAGGAAACCCTGAGTTTGGAAAGGATTTAGCGGACCTACGAAAAAAAACTGGAACCAGCGATTGTCAGCTGCGCAACAAGTGCGCTAATGCAGACCCCTGTCTTTCAATCCGAGATGAGGCCATTCGTACAAAACTAGTAAACATCCGAAACCGGCACATGCAGTAGAATTCCGTGGCCAAAAAGCAGGCAAGGCTCTTGTACGACCGTGTTTTGACGAAACACAAGGGTTGCACTTTGATCGATGACGGAACATACGTCAAACTCGATTTGAAGTAGCTTCCTGGTGAAAAGTTTTTCATCGCGACTGGACGTGGCGATGTGCCGGGAATATTCAAGTTCGTGTTTGTGAACTTGTTGGCGAAGAAGGCCATGCTATGGCTAGCAATTTTCAGTTGCGGCCTTAAAACGGAACCTGTCACATTCTCGACGATCACATTTCAAGATTACATCGTAGAATGCTTGAAAAAGCGTCGATTGCCGTTGATCCGCAAGTCATCATTTGGCCCAATTTGGCCAGCGGGCACTACTCCACCCAAGTAACAAATTCAATTTTAAGGTACACTTTTTTCAAGACAGTTTTCAAGACTCATTTGATAAAATCACGCATAAAACTAGATATTCTACATAACATCGATAAAACAGCCATAAAACCCTCTTAAGTTCCAAAAGGCCCATACTACAGGAGGTTCTCCAGACTATTTCTCAAGGTTCGCTTAAAACTTGATAGTTTTATCGGTACATACTTGTAAAGACATTCAAGACATACTTAAAAATATGATAAAACTACCACAAGTTTTGATAGTTTTATGATTTTCCACTTTAAGAACACTTCCAGTCCGTCACAAATATGCTTCGAAGATTCCATTTTTCGATTCGTTCTGCTGAATTGGAATTTTTTTTAGTTTATGGTTGAGTGGAAGCTACTATATTTCTCTTCCAAAGTGGATACGTTTGTAAATTAATTGTAAAATTGACCATAAATGCATATGTTTTTTGCCTGCAATTGATGGATTTTTCATACAACATTCAGTTTATTGGTGTTTTATAACATTAAGGTTCGAAAATTTTAATGCGCCTCTGAATTATTGCTAGAACATTGACTTTTTTCAAAAATAAAAAAAAAGTTGAATATTCAACTATTAGGTGACAAGGCTGATAAGTTGTTAGATCTTGAATAAATTGTGTCAACAATCCATTTTATGTTTCAAAATGTATTTTAAACAGCATTGTTTGTTCGTACCATTGGAAAAATGAGAGTTTTGTTGCATACTTATGAAAATGGCTACCGTTCCGAGGGAATCCAGAATAGCCACGCTCGCCATTTTTCTAATGGTTTTATCTAAAACTACAATAAAACGCAAATAAAACCTATATTTCTTGCACAAAACTAACAAGATTTTTTGAGGAGCGCGATAAGTTCATCTTTATTTGTTCTCTTCTTGAAAAAGATGAGTTACGCTTGAATAAAACTTGTTTGAATTGCTCAAGGTAAACAAGTCTTTCGTAAGATCATAAAATCAGTATGAAAAAGGCACATCATAAACAAAGGAAAATGTGACCGTGCAAATCAAAAGTGCCTATGCATAATTGTTGTTTTCAGTCATAATTACAGCTTATAATTTAATATTTTTAATCACCAGCGTAAGCCGATAAATAACAAAAAAAAAACAAAAAGAAAATTTGACTTGAATACGCTAACAATGGTTTTGGGAAGAATAACAGATAATAAATATTGCCTGGAAGGCGGAAACATCAGTTGAGCGAAAAATGATTTTTCCTCTTGATCCATATGCTAAACCTAACGTCGGATGAAGTGCGCTGTGTAGTAGATCACTGAGCAATTCCAGCGCACCACTTCCGACTTTAGATTTAACGGTGGTGGACATACGATAACGCATGGGGATAACGCACTACCTGGGACGTTAGGTTTAACTTGCACAACTGTCATAAAAGCAATAATCATGAGTTATTCTCGGTTTTCAACTGGCGACACATTGCACCATTTAATTTTATTCGTTACAAAAAAAAAAATAGGACGCATAACGCATAAACCCTTCTGATAAGTTAGTCTCAGTAGGCTGCGAATCCAATGGAATCTAGCGATGGTAAAAGAAATTGTCGTTGGTGGCTGAGATGAAGGAGTATTCAATATATTGGATAGGTTTTTATTGAATTTCCGCTTGATCGATCTATTTTATATTTTCTTTCACCTATGGGCGTCCATTGTCCAGTTTTTTTATCTTTCACATAATGTTCTTTCTCAAGAGTATGTGCTCTTATTCGAAACCAAATGGTTCTAAGAGCGTTTTATGGCAGCATTTTCCAGATACATTTATCTTAAAGAAGAATGTCATAACACGTTTTCAAAGCTTTTATCAGGTTTTATGAAAGTTGCGAATCGATGTCTTGAGAGGGGACTCAAGTGTCTTATAAAATTACCTTATAGGTAAATTACACTTATAAATGACGTAGTTTTATGGAGGTTCCTTCAAGTGTTCTTTAATCACTCTTACGAACTGTTAATCAATTAAAACCACCTAAAATGCTCTGATAAAACCAGATGATCTCCATAATGCTTCGATAAAACTACCATAAAACATAAATAAAACCAATTTGCATTTGAATTGTTACTTGGGCAAGGTGGTTTAGGGGTGGTATGCTGCCAAATAGATTGATTTTGTCCGCAAGCTAATGAATCCTCCGAATTGCCCGGAAGTTTGACCAATCGATAAATATTTGGCAATTTCAATGCACCAACTTCGACGAAGTGGCGAGGTAGTCACAGAATCTGTCTGTCTGTCTGTCTGTCCAATAAAACAGTAGTTTCTGTATATCTCAAGCTCTAATAAAGCAAATGGAACCAAATTTGGCATGTGGGGTTTTGTGGAAACAAAACATGTTTCTGTATTCCGGGGTTTTTGGGATTCCCATACAAATGAAACACAAATTTCTGCATAACTGAAGAACTCATCATGCTATTGGAAACAAATTTGACATGTAGGAGTTTTTTAAGACATTTAATGGTTTGAAACCCCTGTTTTATCAAGAAGGGATGGCTCTGCTACAAATGTAACCTTTTTTTTTTTTGCATTACTCAAGAACTTGTCAAGCAAATGGAAGCAATATGGCATGTGCAAGTTTTTGAAGGCAAGAAATGTTTAAATTTATGTTCCAGCTAAATGAAACACAAATTTAACCCATACATGACAATTATCCCTACCGTTAAGAATATGTGTATGCTGGGATTTTTGGAGCCGTAAAAGATTTTAATGATGGTTCGAGACTCCTCTCCCGTCTGGAAGGGGGGCTCTCATACAAATGAAACACAAATTTCTGCATAGTTCAAGAACTGAAGGGTGTCCACGATGAAATTGCCACACTATGAAATTGCTCTAACTTTTTAACCGTTGGGTAGAGTTTAATGAAAATTTGGGTGGATTTGGTTCATAGTGCATCATTTACATCCTGCAAGTTTTAAAGTCCTGTGATCAAAACTCGCGGAAATGGAGTCGAAAGAACAGCTCGTGCGTGATAAAATCTTGCGCATTCATCACGAGAACAAGGATCTTTCGCATCGTTCCATCGCTAAAACGTTGGGAATCGCGAATTCCACGGTGTCGCGAGTGATTAAGCGGTTCGAGGAACGGTTGACCACCGATCGGAAGCCCAGAAGTGAAGGAAAAAGTATTCCGTACAACACCAAAAATCACAACCGCGTAGTTGGGGCCTTCAACCGAAATCCGAACGCCTCCGTTCGGGATGTAGCTAAGAAGCTGCACTCTTAGCCGAAGTTTTGTCCAGAAGGCCAAAACTAAGGCTGGGCTTCGAACGTTCAAGGTACAAAAGCCCCATAATCGCGACGAGAAGCAGAACAAGTCCGCCAAAACCCGTGCCAAGAAGTTGCCAACACTCCGGAGCTCCACCCCATCGAGAAGTACTGGGCGATTATGATGCAGCACCTTCTTAAACGATCTAAGGTAGTGAAGACAGCCGAGGAACTGAAGAAAGTATGGGTTTACATGCAAAAAACGGTTGATTCACAGGTTGTGCAGAATTTTATGGCCGGGGTTAAGGCCAAGGTGCGGGCATTTGCGTATGGACTGTAAATAAAATACGAGTAAAATGGTAAAATGAAGTTCAATAGTTATTTCTCAATCCCTGAAAATTTGGTGGCAATCGGATGAAAACTCGAATTTTGCGAATCAATTTTGTGTGTGGCAATTTCATCGTGGACACCCTTTAATCAAGCAAATGGAACCAAATTTGAGGGTGGGGGGGCATGTGGGGTTTTTGAAGGCAGGATGTTTTCTATGGTGGTTCGAGACTTCTCCTCTCTCAGAAGGGGAGTATCTCATACAAATGAAATACTTCAACCAAACATGAGAATTATCCACACAACTTAAAAACGAAATGTGTATATCTTGGGTAAGCAGCATATTCTGATTGATGTTTTTTTAGCTACTCTCAGTGCTACATTATGCACAAGAAGTTAATCTAAGGTTATGCACTAGAAAATTACATTCACACTGACAAAATACGGTGTAGTTTGAAGATTCATATTTTGTCTATGAAATGTTTCTACACAGAGAGGACAATGGAAGAAACTAATGGTCTCAGGATTAAATTAAAATCACACACCTACGTTTAATTTTGCAGAAATTACACATATTAGCAAAACGAAATAATTTGAACAAAACTCATTCCTTAAAAAACCCATAAGAACTCCAGTTCCATTATATTTTCATTCATTTAGTTGCAAGCGTAGCTCACACCGGGTAGAGCTATTAAGCTTATAAATTCGTTGAACATTATATAGTTTTATTGATTGATAGTTAAATACGGTGACGATTCTGTCTCAGCACCAACAAATTATTCTTCAACATTCCAACAAAGAATATTAAAAACAAAACACACCATGCTTCTTATTCCAATCTATACTCAAACAACCATAAGACATTATCCGAACTTTTTTCAAAGATCAGCACAAAATTTGCATCAAGCCCGGAGTAGCGGGGTTGGCAACAGCAGTCTGCAAAATTCCAAACTATCGCTGATTTCATTAAAAAGTAATTTCACTGCCTTCCTTTTGCAGCGTCATCGTCGTCGTCGTCGTCGCCAGCATCATCGCATCGGCGTTGGTCTTCTTGTTCGAAAGTACCTCGTGCATAAATTTTCTTCTTCGGAGTATCGGTGTAAGCGCTCGCCTTTCCCAAAGACGTGGTCAATTTTTTCGGTCCTTAAATTTCACGTTTGTAATAAGTTACGCTTAATTTTTGCGCTTCCTTTATTCTCAAAATTTGCGCCCGCTAGGGTGGTGATCGGTCCAGCGCGTCGGCTCGGACGCGGGTTTAACGGGAACAACCCTAGGCTGCCAATGGGGAGAAAAACAAAGACCCGCGAAAATAATTCGCGTCCGCCTTTTCTCCATTCTGCTGAAGCACTCTTCTCGTCCAACAGCGAACGGCAAAGCGAAGCGGACGAAAGCAGCCAAAAGGTTTTTGGGGGGTTTGAAGATTCGCGCGAAAAGCATTCCCAAAGACACACGGGCGCGCACTCCTCTGAAGAGGCGGGAAAAGGCAGAATAACAACGATAAAAGATCGGTCGTTGATCTCAACGTTCATTTTTTTTCAATGGTTGGCCAAACTCAACTCTTGCAGCATCATCTCCTCAGCACCATTGCGGCTACGATCCCTGCAGAGCGAGAAGCTGGAAAACAAGAATTTACCTAACGAAGAAGTTTTGAAAAAAAAAACGCAAATACAACTGGAAGGGGAAGAAGAAGATAACGATGATGAGAAGGCACACAGCATCTTTTAACGATGAGTTCACTCTGTATTTTTGTTGTTTCTGCTTTCACGCTGGAGCCGATCATGATGTTTTCGGCGGTGGTTTGTGTGGTAGCAGAGGTGCTGGCAACGGAGATCTGCGCACCATTCTTCTGTCAAAATTTTCAATTTTCCGCGATAGACGGCGGCAGTTTATTGTACCCGGGCGATGCGGTACGCTTTAATTGAAGAAATAAATCAACTGATAAGACAACGGCAAGAACACTCCGTGCATCCTTAAAAGGTTTAGGTTCCATCATCATCACACAATGTTGGCGCAGTTGGGGAACTTTTAACGTTCAATGCTATATTGTTGCTTGAGTGTAATTTTAGTGAAGCTTTGAACAAAGGAACGAACTTTAGATTGTGTGTATTTAATCCATCCTCCAACGGTCGGTGGTGGACTTGTGGAAGAAAGCTAAGTGTTAAAAATTTTCATTGATTTAACAATTATACTAGAAGTTTTGGCCGGAATTTCATTGCTTTAGTGCAGACCCAGCAACCTATTTCAGAATGCATGGTATGCCATATCCACTTTAAAGTTACTTCCACAAGGAATAAGGGACGTGCTACTAAAATTGTTTTTTCATTATCCATTTTTTGTCTTACATACTAATTTTACAAATTAAGTGTTTTAGCCCATTGGGCTCTTTAGCTTTTTTCTATGTGTTTTGTGTGTTAAGTGTGTTTTGTGTTTAATTAATGTTTGCTAGTAGAGTTATAAGTACGAGACATTGAAGAAGTCTGCACATTGTAGACGAAATACGCGTATCTGTCAAGATAAGCAAAGGTAGTTGGAATTAAATAGAAAATACTAATTTTTCTTCTAATTTCTAGTTAATTTTTGCAGTTCAGCCCTAGGGGCACTGTTTGTTAAAATTTGATAACCTACCTAATCTACAACTAAAACTACAATTGGAAAAACCTAGGGGAGGGGAACCAGATTCCGGATGATCTGGTCATCCGATGTCAGGCAGCGTGCCCTGTACCGATTGATAGACTCACTAAAGCGATCGTCGAGCATTTTTATCTCGGCCAGACGGTGGACCTCAGATGTTCTTGTCCTTGGAGGGGTGTTCAGGATCAGCCTGAGGAACTTATTTTGAATACGCTGAAGCTTCAGATGATGTGTTTTTGACTGGATGACTGGAAGTATGATTTTCTGGTCTACAAGCAAGCTTGTTTTTCAGGGATAATGTAGACCTTCTGTTGATCAATGGGTACAGTAGTTTCAACAGAACGTTACACTTTGTGACCGTTTTGTCAACCTGCTCCCTGAAAATAAGCTTGCTGTCTATGGTAACGCCAAGATAGATAGCTGATTTGGCCCATTCCACTGTTGTGTTGTTTAGGCTTATTTTACAATCCTCAGGCGGAACAAGTCTGGGAGAGTTGGAGTGTGGAAATAGGATAACCTGGGTCTTCGCCGCATTGATACAGATCTTCCATTCGGTGAAGTATTCAGACAGAACATTCAGGCTTCGCTGCAGTTTCGCTGTAAGCGCTCTTATTACCCTACCATTGTGGACGACTGCGGTATCAGCGGCGAACAACGACAGAGATCCATTTTCAGGGAGCGGGTGTATGTCCGAGGTGAATAGGTTGAACAGAAGTGGACCTAGTATACTTCTCTGCGGAACACCGGCGGAAATCTCCTGTGCATCGGAAACTGTACCCTGCAGCGAAACACGGAATGTTCTGTCCGACAAGTAATTTTTAATTATCTTCACCAGAAAGATGGGAAGATTGTATCGATGCAGCTTGTACACCAAGCCATCGTGCCACACGTTATCAAAGGCCTTCTCGATGTCGAGAAGTGCCATGGCAGATGATTTCGAAACAGACTTGTTCCGTCTGAGGATGTTAATGACTCGATTAAGTTGGTGCACTGTTGAGCGACCACGTCGGAAGCCAAATTGTTCGTCGAGCAAGGTGTTAAGCTCGACGGCAGATGAAAGAAGCCGACGGTAGATCGCTATCTCAAACAGCTTGGATACTCCTGAGAGAAGGCTGATTGGTCTATAGCTTTTGGAACACGAAGGGTCTTTCCCAGGTTTCCGGATGGGTATGACTTTGGCTGACTTCCAACACGAGGGGAAGTAGCTAAGTCACAGGCATTGGTTGAAAACCATCGCCAGATGGTTATAGAAGTTCAAGATGTTATCGAAACCTGGGGCCTTCATTCTTAGACGCTTTGATATAGGTCAATAATTCGTCAGCTGAGATTTCCAACTCTTCCGAGAAGTCATTGGGACTTAGATGGATGTTGTTTACAAGCTCGCTAACGGCAGCTTCTTGTGGACTGACGATGTTTAGTCCAAGATTGTGGGAGCTGACGAAGTGTTGACCTATCTCAACAGCCTTCTCTGCAGGAGTAATTAAGCGATCCGTGGAGCGATTGCTGTCAAGTGAGATCAACGGAGGAATGGGTCTTGGCTTAGTTTTTAAGATTTTTGTCAACTTTCAGAACGGCTTTGCACAATCTGGGAGAGAGCGGATCTTGTCGGAAAAATTGTTATTTCTGAGGTCCACCATTCTGGCGTTAATAATTTTGGTCATCCGATTGCAATGACTTTTTAAAGTAGGCAAACCAGTTCGCTGGTATTGCCTTCGAATGGCGTTGCGCAATTGAATAAGTTCTTTAGTGGGTCTATCAATGGGTACAGAGTTGCTCACCTGATCTATCACCGGAACATGTTGCTCCCGGGCCTGAGAGATCGCTTGCTCGATGCTCTGCAGCTGTCATCAACCGAATCAAGGCGCATGTCGAAATCGATGTGGTCGTCAACTTGTTGTCGGAACCTCTCCCAACTGGCGCGATGGTAGTTCCGGCTGGTGATACGATGCCGGTTGCCAACTTCGGCCACCACCGGATAGTGGTCCGAGCTGAGCTCCTGGTATGCGATCGGCTGGCCGATGTTGTTCCCCATGTTGGTGAGGAAGATGTCGATTGTCGAATCTGCTCAACCGGGTGGGAGTATCCGGGCCCAGGACGGTTTAATGTCCCTCTTCCAGGTCTTCCTGCTGAATTATTCCGTTCCGATTCCGCCGGGTGTTTCCCCAGGTTTCGTGTTTCGCGTTCATGTCGCCGGCGATGATGAACTGCCCCTGCCTCTACGTTAGCTTACGGATGGCGTTTCGTAGGGCCGTTGTTGTTCAGCTGGTGGTACTGACTTGCTTGGGACAATAGGCCGCGATGATGGTGATAGGACCGACAGCAGTTTCGACCTCGACTCCGAGGGCTTCAATGGACTGCAGCTGGAAGCTCGGAAGCAGATGGCAGTTTATGTTGTAGCGCAGGGCAATCGCAACTCCTCCTCCACTAGAGCCGCTACGATCAAGTCGCACAATCCGATATCCAGGGATGAAAAGATTCAGATCCGGCTTGAGATGTGTCTCGGTGACGATGGCGATGTCGATGGCCTTCCTGTTAAGGAAGTCACCGAGCTCGAAAGTTTTGTTCCGGATGGAACAAGCATTCCAATTGAGGATGCTGATGGTGCGTTTACGGTCCATGTTTGAAAATAAATTTCATCGTCACGGACGTGGCGGCTTTGAGCTGTTCCTCCTTGGAGCGGCAGGAACGTAGTTGGCGGTAGAGCTCTTGGACGAACTCGACCATTTGCTCCGAGTCGTAGAGCTGTCCATCGGCCGGTGATTGCGTGGAGGTACTGCAACTCGGATTTGGATTGCCCCAGCCTGGAGGAGGAAATCGTTGCTGAACGGATGCTGACGGGCGGATTGCATGGCGATAGTTCAATGGAACTGGTGGCAGATTCGGCACTTGGTACCTGAGTGGCGGGAAGTTCTCGACCGTATTCGGAGGAGGTTGATGACGGTTTCGCCCGTTCCGATTTCTGGTGGACGCTTTTCTCCGGATTTCCAAGAACTCCGCACGCTTGGGGCAGGCACGGCTTTGGGCATCGTGGTTTGACCCGCAGTTGCCACATTTGGGCTCGGCAGTCTCGTCGATCTTGATGCCCATGCTGCACAGCTTGAACAACGGATGGATTTGCGCCGCCGCAAGTTCGTTCCTGAGCGTGGCGATTTCCTTCGTGGTGGTGAAGAGAGGTGGAATTCTCACTCGGTGACCGATTGAACCGGAAGCGTGGCAAAACTGTTGTTGGCTAGTAGTCTGGCATTGTGATCCAATGACGCAGGGTTGGCATCGTCAGTTCGGGGTCGCTTTGAGCCGCTTGCCTGTTGGGTGTAGGCAGCAGCTGATGTTGTACGGTGGCTTGAGGTGGAGGCACCAGTTTTTTTGTTGCGTCCCATCGCATCAGTGGTTGGTGTCAGTGGGTTTGCAGCCAACTTCTGCACCTCAGTGTTGAAGCTTGCCACCTCGAACAGGTGGCCAAGCGTCGAAGAGACACAAGATGGGTCCGAAATCGCGGCACGAATAACGGGCGAAAAGAAAACGTATCACTACACTACCGAACCGAACAGCGCGAGAGACGAAAAAACCACACAACGATATCTAAGTTGGATTACCACTGGTGAGGTCCAAACAAAGATCGAAGCGCAGCGGAGAAACCGAACTTTAAATACTGCTGGAACGTCAAGCAGAGAATGATGATCTCCGTCTTGCGTGCACTAATTAAAACTTGTTACTGTGGCGCAATAACTGAAGTTCGTCCCCTTTGGTGCAATTTGATCACTTCAACTACGTTGGTACCGCTTTCTTTCGTGAAATAGCATCCGACGCCATTACCATACCAGCTCTTAGCAGAACATTTGATTCAGTCTTCGGCAGTCGTAGTGCTGTGCTGAGCCACACTGCTGTAGCAACGCAGTAGGCGTGCGAGCACACTGGAGGTTGTACTGGTGAGCAGTAGTCATCCAGAGAAATTGGTGCAGTTGGCTATTTGGGCCGATACTCCCGTCAAGAATCATCCCACGTCACCAGCAGTTGACCACCCGCACCGACGAGGAGCTGAACCAAGAATACCAAGAAGAAACCCCAAGTTCAATCGCGAATAATGTTTCTTTACCGTCAACTAAATCCATCATTTTCAGTACGACCAAATCAGTTTGCTTATTAAAGAGTTTGTTTGGTTGAATATTTCTCTTGTGCTGTTTCATATTTCAATCATTCGATAATCAAATAATTTTGAAAAACTAAAATGTCGCAGCATATGGCTGCAAGTATGTGAGTAGAAATGAGAAGAAAAATTAGTATTTCCCATTTAATTCCAAGTATGTCTTATCTGGCGTATCTGTCGTAGAAAATACAACCGGGCCGTATCATTATTAAAACCAAACGGTCCTTTTCAGGGCCACCAAATGCTATCTAGAGAGTTAACAATAGAATTTTCTAACATATTTATTTCCCAATGCTGGTCTATCCTTCAATTAGCACTATTTCGACCTAGACGTCTATCGACAATAATAGACTTTGAATTCTCAAACAGACCACAACCATCTACAACGCAATAAGGATAATGTTCTACAGGTGGTCGATCATATCGACATATGCCCTTATGGTGCATTCATGCTCCACCATCGGTTCGGAAGAAGAAAGCGTATAGCACCTCATCTACCGGGTGCTGAAGCATCTTATCTCGGTTCTGTAGTTTCCTCCATAGCGATAAGCATTATGAACAGCTTGTATATGACATTCCCGAGCGGATTGAAGGGTAGCTTCCCGACTGACTTAAATCAATTGGCGGATGACGTCTCTGGAAATTTAAACCGCCTTTCGATCATACTGCCTGGAGAGCTAGCCAAACACGAGGTTTCTGAGAGAAGCGAAGCCGTTGCCAAGTAAACCAGCTTCATGACGAAATTAGGTGGTGACAGTAGCTGTTCCCTTGAAACCAAATTGGCCCTTTTCAGGGCCATCAAAACAACTGGAAAGAGAGTTGACATGTCTTTGGGAGTGCTGGGCACTGGGGTGGTCGATTGTGAAAAATATCTTTCGTGTGCCGAAGCCGCAATGTTTCCGATATTTGTACATTTGGCAGTGTTGTAGAACCCGTATGCAATTGGCGGAGCATGAAACCTGCATCTTGGGTAAAAGTGTCCCAAAATGACTTATAACCCATTTGCACTACAGTGTATATTACGTGACATAGAGTATCTTAATATCAGATGTCATACATATTATATCCAGTGGATGTATGAATGTAGATACCAAGACAGGCTATATCAAATAATTTAGGTTGTAGTGTGAACGTTTAGTGTATGGGAGTTAGATTTGGAACGAGACCAATTTCGGCCAATCCTTAAACAATCAAGCGATTTAGATTGCACATTGCTGCGTAGTCCTACGTCACCATTGCGCACAACCCCATTGGGCTGTACCTTATAGTTTTTTTGTTGACGTTATTTTGGTATTAATCATATGTTTTGCACTTTTGTTTACAAATCTCACAAAAAAAATCGCCAAAAATGATATATACTTATAAATACCGTCGAAACTATTACTCCTATAATATTGCAATGATCAAAGGATCAGCGTTAAATTTAATTTCGCTTCATTTTAAGACAAAATATTGAAATTGGATCACACGCGTTGTAGATATTCCATTTAAGGTAAATGTGTTTTTGTTCATTTATTCAAAAATCAACTCTTATCCATATCTCGAAAACTGTTCTAATTTAATTTTTTTTGAAGGCATTTTTGAATTTTGCATAAAATTAGAAATGATGATCTGCTTACCGAGTTCATAAATGCTGTAAACTAGTGTTATCGTTCTCCGGTGATGTCCCAACGTCGGGATCTTTCCGTCATTGTGATTCGCATTCGGGGAGAACAAAATGGCTGACCGTCGTTCGCCTTCGAGATCCACAGACGGTTAATCCTCCGTCGGGAAAGGCTAGAACCACCGTCAGAGATTACTGTTATCTATAATGTTGAGAATGGGAGCGGAATGGCTGAACCAAGTTAGCTAAGAGCAAAATGGCTGTGGCAAGGAGTAGGAGCTAAATGGCTCTATTGTATCCAAATGGGCAAGACCCTCCTAGGACAGTCCCATCGTGGGGATTTCGGATGTGCAACAAGGAACCGGGATTTAGTGGGACACACCAGGCACTGCCATGGGCTAACAACTGTTTAACACACCACTGCTATTTAACGACTGGCTAGCAAAGGTTGCCTAGCCAACGGCTTGCTAAAGGGCGAACACGAAATTATTGCGACACCGAAAATGTCATGCCGATTTTTTTTAAATGTTTAGAAACAAACCAATAATTTAGGGTAGTTTTATACATATATTTACTTCAAAAATCGATGGAGCCTTCAGTGTAAAATTGAACGCATTTTCGCTTGATGCCCTCCATCAAAGTCTTTACAGTGTCATCCGGTACCAGTTTCTCAGTTTTTTTTTCCATTTTCTTAACATGTCCTTCTCGTCTTTGACTGTCTTCTTGCTCTTCCGAAGTTCCCGCTTCATCATTGCATAGTACTGCTCCACCGGGCGCAGCTCCGAACAGTTTGGAGGATTCATGTCCTTTGGAACAAAATGGACAGAATTGGCCTCATACCACTCCAGGACACTTTTAGAATAGTGGCATGATGCCAAATCTGGCCAAAATAGCGGAGCTTCGTCGTGCTGCTGCAAGAACAGCAAAAGGTGCTTCTCGAGGCACTCAGATTTGTAGATCTCGCCATTTACTGTGCCCTTTGTCACGAAAGGCTCACTCCTCAGTCCGCAAGAGCAGATGGCCTGCCAAATGAGATATTTGGAGGCGAACTTCGACATTTTCTTGTTCTTAAATTTGTCGTCCACATAGAACATGCTCTTGCCGGTGAAAAACTCCAACCCTGGAATTACCTTAAATTCGCTTTTATATACGTTTCGTCGTCCATCACAGAGCAGCCATATTTTGTCAGCATTTTCTCGTAGAGCTTCCGTGCCCGAGTTTTAGCCGTCGATTTTTGCCGCTCATCGCGGTTTGGAAAGTTCTGTACCTTGTATGTATGTAGTCCAGCTCTCTTCTTTGCATTCTGGACGTAGCTCTGCGACATGCCGATCTTTTTAGCCAAATCACTGCTTGAGACGTTGGGATTTGCTTTAATCATCCGCTTCACCTTTCCCTCCGTCTTTTGGTCTCCGGTCCCGGTTTTCTTCCAGCTCCTTTGCCGTGGTCCAACGTCAACCGCTCCTGGAACCACTTCAACACTCTGAAGACGGTTGAATGGTGAATGTTCAACATTTTTCCCAACTGCCGGTGCGACAGATCAGGAAATTCCAAATGTTTGGAAAGAATTTGTTCTCTCGACTCACGTTGGTTCACCTCCATTTTCGTTGAACCAAAAACAGACTTCCGAGTTTGACAGAATGTAAACATGTAAAACAATACACATCAATGAGAAAGTGTGCAAAATTTGGTTGATTTTTACCCAATGGTAAAAAAGTTATGCCCTGTTGAATGTGTCGCAATAATTTCGTGTTCGCCCTTTAGCAAGAGCCTGCAGCGTAATCAGCTATCTGGTTGGTCGTCGTGCATCTTATAAGGTATTTTGCTACCGCCAGCTGCCAAATCCAGATTGGCGCCTTGCCGTTTTGCGCTGCCGAATGAAGCTAGTGCACCATCCTGGGTACATGCCGTCGCCGGTTGCAAATCAATACTGGCTCTGTGCTCCGCACAGCTCCAGTACTGCTAAACGTGGAGAAATTTTCAAAGGTGTACCCGTTTTATTTCGTTGACTACTATATATGAGATCTCCATTGCTTACATTTGAAATCCGTGGTAGGAAAGTACTGTGCATTTAGTGAATTTAGCCTACAAAACAAAATTATATGACATCACCTTTAATTTTATTGTTTCCAATACTTTGATAGTTGAAAGGTTTGATGTAAACATCTTGAAAATCTATCGAGCATTTATTAGGTCATGAACGTGCAATTTGTAACGGTATTTCATGATGATCGAATATTTTTAGATTTTCAATTGACACCCACCCTTGCCGTAAGGCGTAAAGGGTGATACGGTCAAAATTTGGTCAAGGGAAAACGCGTGTAAATCGGTGAAATCGTTTATTTAAAAAATTAAATTAAATTTCTTTTTCAAGTTCAATTAGTATCAAATTCAGGAAAAATATTCAGTTAGGCTTCCGCTTTTCCAAATCCGAATTGCCGGGCCTTACGCTTGACCCCTGCCATCAAATTTTGTACAGCCACCTTGTCCACCTTCTTCGCCGCAGAAAGCCAGTTTGCCTTGAACTGCTGCTCGTCCTTAGCAGTTTTTTTGGTCTTCTTTAGGTTCCGCTTGACAATAGCCCAGTATTTCTCAATTGGGCGGAGCTCTGGCGTGTTGGGAGGGTTCTTGTCCTTGGGAACCACCTGCACGTTGTTGGCGGCGTACCACTCCATGGCCTTTTTGACCTTTTGGCCTTTTGACAGTTTCGTGTGCTTGAAAATATCTGCTACTTTTCCCCTTCCTTTTGCCGTATAAAACTCCTGTTCCGGAAGCTGCTTGTAGTCGGCTTTGACGTAGGTTTCGTCGTCCATTACCACGCAGTCAAACTTCGTCAGCATCGTCGTGTACAGCCTTCGGGATCGCGCTTTAACCGTCGTATTTTGTTTATCATCGCGATTTGGAGTCACTACCTTCTTGGTCGATAGTCCGGCTCGTTTTTGGCTCGATGCATGGTTGTAGACGATACACCCAGCTTATTTGCGGCGGAGAGATAGATTAGAGTTTCGCTTGAAACTACCGGCAACTCTCTTTGTCGTCTCAGAGGCTTCCGGTTTTCGATTTCCCCCCGATCCAGACTTCCTGGCTGTCGACAAACGTTCCCCAAACACTTTAATTACATTTGTAACGGTTGATTTGGCAACTTTTAGCGATTTTGCCAACTTTGCGTGCGAGTAGCTCGGATTTTCGCGATGCGTTAGCAAAATTTTGATACGCTGCTCTTCTTGCTTGGACGGCATTTTGACAACTGAAGAGTGAATTCCTAAATCAAAATAGGAGCAACATTCTACACACACACACACCTTCAAAATGAGGGGTGTTCAGGTTTTTTAAATGCAAAATTGAAAGAAATACGTCAAGTTGATATTGACCAAATTTTGACCGTATCGCCCTTTAGTCTACGTCAAAACAATGAATCAAGCCTCCCAAATGAACTAGTTAAAATAAAAATTGAATCTGACACGTTCGATTTTCAACGTGGCTGTCCAAAATTAATTTCCTGCTTGGGGCTATTCATAAACCACGAAGACTTTTCTGTTGGGGCGAAGGGGTCTGACGAAAGTCTACACTCCATACAAAATTTAAAAAAAAATGTATGTAAAAAAGTCTACGAGTTTTTTTTTAATAATCATTTATTTGTACAGGCTCAATCGAATTAACTTTACAGAGCCAAATTTTCAAATTTTTATACATTTATCTTAAATCTAAAGTTAGGAGGGAAGAGCCGATTACTCGCGGCCGTCTTGGATAAAGCACTTAGAAGCTCCTGTATTTTCATGAGAAAATACGAGGACTGCTTTACCGGCCTCAAGGAGCGAATAGCCTCTATAGAACTGAGACCAGCCGTGAAAATGAAGTACTGATCCGGTGTTAATGAGGCAACAATTTCTAGCGTAAAGTGTATTGCCGCTAATTCAGCGACATATACGGAACAAGGAGCATGAAGTTTAGGATTGGCGCTATAAATTTCATTAAATATTCCAAAGCCTGCTGGATAAATTAAAATGAACCGAATTGTCGAAATCGGAGACGCAAACACGATTGGAAATGTTCGGCGAAGGGCTGACATCCTGTGTTATGTACAAATGGTACAAGGTCATGAAGCGGGTTTGAGGATTCAACTCAAGGAGCTTCTCAAAATGTTCGATTACCTGAGGGTTCATAACTTCACACCTGGTGAGGAGCCGGATAGATAATTCTGTAAACCGATCCGAGAGTGGCAACATGCCAGCCAGCACTTCAAGACTCATGGTGTGAGTCGAGTGCATGCAACCTAACGCGATACGAAGACACCGATACTGAATACGTTCCAGTTTGATGATGTGCGACCGAGCCGCTGACTGAAAACAAAAACTACCGTATTCCATAACCGACAAAATCGTTGTCCGGTACAACGTTAGAAGATTTTGTGGATGAGCTCCCCACCAGGTCCCGGTAATTGTGCAGAGAAAGTTGATCCGCTGGCACTTTCGCTTCACATACTCAATATTTGAAGCTTCGGTTGTGCTGGGTTATGCTTCCTAGAAAAAAACTACCAACTCAGTTTTCTCCGTAGAGAATTCAATACCTAGCTCTAGAGCCCAAGTAGACAAATTGTCTAAGGTATCCTGTAAGGGTCCTTGCAGATCAACCCCATTAGGTCCCATGACATACACTACGCCGTCATCTGCAAGTTGTCTCAACATACAATTGTCACTTAGACAACCGTCAATGTCTTTGACATAAAAATTATACAAAAGAGGGGATCATGTTTAACCCTGGGGGAGACCCATGTAGCTAAATCTTGAAGACGGAAAAGGATCATTTTCTCCAACAACTTTCGAATACAATATAACATCGCGATGGGTCGATAGGAGTTGTCTCCGAAGATTTGGAGATCTCAGCTGACGAATTGTTGACTTATATCAAGACCTCTAAGAACATGAAGGCCCCCGGTTTCGACAACATTTTTAACTTGGAGCTCAAGCAATTGAGCCCCCAGTTCTACAACCATCTGGCGGTGGTGTTTAACCAATGCCTCCGTCTTGGCTACTTCCCATCGAGCTGGAAGTCAGCCAAAGTCATCCCGATTCGGAAACCTGGGAAAGATCCTTCATGTTCCAGAAGCTACAGACCAATCAGCCTTCTCTCAGGTCTATCTAAACTGTTTGAGAAAGCGATCCACCGTCGGCTTCTTTCATCTGCCGACGAGCTGAATATCCTGTTGGATGAGCAGTTCGGTTTCCGGCATGGTCGCTCTACAGTCCATCAACTTAATCGAGTCATGAACATCCTCAGGCGGAACAAGTCTGTTTCGAAAACATCCGCTATGGCCCTTCTCGATATCGAAAAGGCCTTCGATAATGTGTGGCATAGATGGCTTGGTGTACAAGCTCAAGCGATACAATCTTCAATCTTCCTGGTGAAAGATTATTAAAAATTATCTCTCTGACAGGACATTCCGTGTTTCGTTGCATGGTGCAGTTTCCGGTAGTCAGGAGATTTCCACCGGTGTTCCGCAGAGAAGTATTTAGGTCCACTTCTGTTCAACCTATTCACCTCGGACATACCCCCGCTCCCTGAAAATGGATCTCTTTCGTTGTTCGCCGATGATACATCAGTCGTCCACAATGGTAGGGTAATAAGAGCGCTTGCCACGAAACTACAGCGAAGCCTGAATGTTCTGTCAGAATACTTCACTGAATGGAAGATTTGTATCAACGCAGCGAAAACCCAGGTCATCCTGTTTCCACATTCTAATTCTCCCAAACTTGTCCCGCCTGAGAATTGTAAAATAAGCCTGAACAACACAACGGTGGAATGGACCAAATCAGATGTCTATCTTGGTCTCACTCTAGACAGCAAGCTTATTTTCAGGGATCAGGTTGACAAAACTGTCACAAAATGTAATACTCTGTTGAAACTACTGTACCCATTGATCAACAGAAGGTCTACATTATCCCTTAAAAATAAGCCTGCTGTCTTCAAGCAAATTATACTTCCGGTCATCGAGTATGCAATGCCAATGTGGGAGAGTTGTGCAAAAATACATCTCCTGAAACTTCAGAGAGTACAAAACATGTTCCTCAGGATGATAATGAACACCCCTCCGAGGACAAAAACATGTGAGGTCCACCGTCTGGCCAAGATAAAAATGCTTGACGATCGCTTTAGTGAGTCTATCAATCGGTACAGGACACGCTGCCTGACATCGGATCACCAGATCATCCGGAATCTGGTTCTCCACCCCTAGGATTTTCAAATTGTAGTTTTAAAGGGTGTCCACGATGAAATTGCCACACACAAAATTGATTCGCAAAATTCGAGTTTTCATCCGATTGCCATCAAATTTTCAGGGATTGAGAAATAACTATTAAACTTCATTTTACCATTTTACTCTTTTACTTTTATTTTATTTACAGTCCATACGCAAATGCCCGCACCTTGGCCTTAACCCCGGCCATAAGATTCTGCACAACCTGTGAATCAACCGTTTTTTGCATGTACACCCATACTTTCTTCAGTTCCTCGACTGTCTTCACTCCCTTAGGTCGTTTAAGAAGGTGCTGCTTCATAATCGCCCAGTACTTCTCGATGGGGCGAAGCTCCGGAGTGTTGGGAGGCTGAACATTTTCGGCACGAAATTGACCTTATTGTCCGCATACCACTTCAGCACGTCCTTGAGTAGTGGCATGAGGCCAAATCCGGCCAGAAGATTGTTGGGACGTTGTGGGCCTTCAGGAGAGGAAGCAGCCGCTTCTGAGGCACTCTTTATGTACACCTGTCCGTTCATCGTGTCCTGGGTCACGAAAGGTGCACTCCGCTTCCCGCACGTGCAGATGGCTTGCCAAACCAGGAATTTCTTCGCAAATTTGGACATCTTCTGAGTGTGGACATGCTCCGGAACGCTGAACTTATCCTTGGCCGTGAAAAACAGGTTGCCGGGGATCTGTTTGAAGTCGGCCTTCACATATGTTTCGTCGTCCATGATGCAGCATTCAACTTTCGTCAGCATGTTGAGGTACAACTTCCTGGCACGGGTTTTGGCGGACTTGTTCTGCTTCTCGTCGCGATTAGGGGCCTTTTGTACCTTGAACGTTCGAAACCCAGCCTTAGTTTTGGCCTTCTGGACAAAACTTCGGCTTAGGTGCAGCTTCTTAGCTCCTTAGCCACGAACGGAGGCGTTCGGATTTCTGTTGAAGGCCCCAACTACGCGGTTGTGATTTTTGGTGTTGTACGGAATACTTTTTCCTTCACTTCTGGGCTTCTGATCGGTGGTCAACCGTTCCTCGAACCGCTTAATCACTCGCGACACCGTGGAATTCGCGATTCCCAACGTTTTAGCGATGGAACGATGCGAGAGATCCTTGTTCTCGTGATGAATGCGCAAGATTTTATCACGCACGAGCTGTTCTTTCGACTCCATTTCCGCGAGTTTTGATTACAGGACTTTAAAACTTGCAGGATGTTAATAATGCACTATGAACTAAATCCACCCAAAATTTCATTAAACTCTACCCAACGGTTAAAAAGTTAGAACAATTTCATAGTGTGGCAATTTCATCGTGGACACCCTTTAGTTGAAGATTAGGTAGGTTATCAAATTTTAACAAACAATGCTCCAAGGGCTGAACTGAAAAAATAATTAAATACTAAAGGACGACTTACGGTCAAAATTTGGTCAATATCAACTTGACGTATGTCTGTCAATTTGCATCCAAAGCCTGAACACCCCTCATTTGTGAAGGGGTAGTGTGTGTGATAGACAATGATGCTCCTATTTTGATTTTGGAATTCACTACTTCAGATAGTCAAAATGCCGTCCAAGAAGAGCGGCGTATCAAGATTTTGACTCGCGCTGCGAACAAATCGAGCTACTCGTCTCGCAATCAGTCTGGTACAATCGCTGAAAGTTGCCAAATCAACCGATTAAACAAATGTAATAAAAGTGTCTTAGGGAACGTTTGTCGACAGTCCAGGCAAGTCAGGACTCGGGGAAATCGAAAACCTGAAAGCCGTACTGAGACGACGAAAGAGAGGTGCCAGTAGTTTCAGCGAAACTGCTAACTCATTCTCCGAGATACCGCAAATAAGCTGAGTGTATCGTCTACAGCCGTGCATCGAGCCGAAAAAACGAGCCGGACTATCGACTTACAAGAAGGTGAGTGACTCCACATCGCGATGATAAACAAAGATACGACGGCCAACGCGCCGATCCCGGAGGCTGTACACGACGATGCTGACGAGTTTGACTGCGTGGTAATGGACGTACGCGAAACCTACGTTAAAGAAGACCGACGCAAAGAAATATCTGGTTTGACAAGCCATCTGTACCTGTGGCTTGAGAAGCCATGCATATTCGATAGCGTTCCGGTGTACCACGTCAACGAAGAAATTTAACGTGACAGAGTGTTTGGATAAACGTCGGTGCATTGCCGATCTCACTGAAGAAACACGGTTGTTCCGTGACTGTTTTGGCCGGATTTGGCAAAAGGCCATGGAGTGGTACGCCGCCAACAACGTGCAGGTGGTTCCCAAGGACAAGTTATACTCTTCCAGCGGTGAAAGCCTTAAGTCTACGAGTTGGGCTTCTGAATAATGTGTCTACGTGGTTTATGAACAGGCCCCTTCCGACTTCCATCTGTCACAACGTTTTGAATCCTAACTAATCGTAATGCATCTTTCACCACTGAGAGAAGAGAGCTTCGCAAACAATCCTCTGCAAAACAATCGAGAACCGAGAACCACTAGAAGCACTATAAGGCCAACTGAGGCCATGCTAAAGCCACGCGTTACCGATTCTGTAACATAGACAAGGAGCATTCACATTTTGGCTACCAAGAGATCGGCTTTCAAGGCATACCAATCACAGCACGAGCTCATGATTATTTTTCAAGCTTTATGCCAATATGGCATGATTGATACTCTCCTTCATTAACCTTTATTCGTCTCATTACACTCTCTACACATACACACAGTGCCTGACTGACTGGCAACCGAGATTCCACCACCGATCACCGCTGTTAACAATCGGTGAGATTTCATCCTATTTAGCCCAAACACACATCAGGGATTTTATTGCCGCTGTGCATTCATTACTGAGCACAGCGCAAGAGGGGTAAAAAAAATGATAACAATAACAAACGGAGCTCGAGGGTAGAAATCATCCTGCGGTCAGACCTCTTATAAAGAATCGATTCCTTCATTTCAGAGCGCGCCCGAGATTAAGAAAAGACCCATGGTTAAGTGGTCATACATTGTTGCATACCAGCCAGCATCCAGATCGGAGCATTCGTTCGTTCGGTGGTGGTTCGAGGTCAAACGGACGACGACCAGATGATGACGATATTGTGCACTTGGTCCGTGGCATCTCTCTTTCTCAAATATGATCGTAAATGATTGACTTGGCATGTGATCAATCAATCATAATCGCTCCATCAACCTGGGCCTGCGGAACGGGAGGCAATCGGAGACAAATGGAATATTTTTTTCGTATTCGTAATGGGAGTGATTGATTTGGCCAATTCAAGATATTCGACGATTTGCCGGTTTCATAATGTTCAAAAATCAAACTAGCCAATTTCGCCCCATGATCCCCATCTCTGCTTCAGTCAAGCAATCGGAGATGATTGCCCCTAGGGCAAATGCGTGAGCTATTATGTTGCAACATTATAGTAGGCTTGATGGTCGTCAAAATTTGGCGCCCAATTTGTATGCGCGTGCGCCTTAATATTGGCACGTTTATATGTTAAACCCAGTCGCCTAAGAAACCACATTTGAAAACCGGATTCGAACAAGGGAACTCATTTCCTGGCCGGCTGGTTTAGTTTACGATGTTTGAATATCTGTCTGAATGTTAATAACACCTATGAAACCAAGCCAATACAGGTTTCTTTGAGATAAAAAAAAATGTTTTATTCAAGTGTCGAAGCGGATTTGGGCGCCTATTAATAAAAAGAAATTGGGATCAACAGGAAACGTCTTGACATATAGCGAGTATTTTTACGACCAATGATGAAAATTCAAAGCCAAAAATGACCCACCGGATTACACACGGACCGTTTTGATGGATCGAAAGTTGTTAAGGAATCGTTTTGAAATTTCCCATTTTTGTTTCACAGGCTGGTAAAAATGACCAACAGGCATTAATATATTCCCGCACATTCAAATTAATCGCCTTCGCTTAATTTCCCCTTTAGGGCCTGAAATATGGAACCACCATAAAATTTAAAAGAAAAAAAATTGAGTTCCCAGCAAAGCCATCACGGGTGAATTAAACCGGTATTTCGGAATTTTCGCAAGTCGCTTATTCTTATTCTGTAGGATTTTTTTTTCTCCTTCTTCGTTGTCGTCTTCTTAGTTTCATCTATATTTGGGCTTGCAATATTCCTCGTGACGGTATACCTCTCGGGCGACGGAAACTGAGAGATACATTCACACACCAGGCAGGCAGTCAGTGCGCGGGTTTTGCTAAACAAAAAATATCCTTTTTCGAAGTCAGCTCTGTTGTCAAGAGGATGTGCGATGGGAGATTTACAGGGTACAATAAATGTGCACATTCTTCGACATGCGGTGGTCAAAATATGGAATTTTATTGAAATAAGAAATTATGTGCTAAAAATATGACAGGAGGTTCCGGCATTTTTCGCAAGCTTCTTTATTTCATCCTTGGATGTAGAGTATGATTGTATCTATTATACAATCTTTCTCTCTTTAGAATACACATAGGGAGTATTTTCTTTCGGTTCGCAAAGTGACGCTGTTATCATTTTCAAAATTTAATTTTCTTTCATTTAGGGGTACAATGAACCGTGCCTGCCTCAATTTTGTGCCAAAGGATATGAACCCACCAAATTCACCGGAACTTCGTCCAATTGAAAAATTTTGGGCAATTATGAAAACGGAACTTCGCAAACATCCCAAAACTATAAAAACAGAGCTAAAATTGAAGAAAATTTGGGTAAAAACAACAAAAACACTGGGAAAATCGGTTGCATAAAATTTGATGGGTGGAGTGAAAAGGAAGGTGCGGGCGTTCGGGATGAGAGACGAAATTTAATAAAACAAATGTTGTAAATCAAAACTCATTAGTAGTTCTTCATTCCCTGAAAATTTCAAGAAAATCCGATAATCAGTTTAATTTTGAAGAGTATATATGTGTGTGCCATTTTTATCGAATACACCCTTTATAACTATATTATTGTGAAATAAACAATCGGTTTTGTTGAATTATGTGTATTTTTTTTTTTTTGCTGCTAGTGTCCGAAATTTAACGTGGACAGGCTTTATGAGGGGCTGTAGAGATCTCTGTAACTCTCTTACATGGTGTGCAAGGTTTCTGGCAGATTCAAGTATATTTTACCGGATAAGATAAGTTCCTGTGACGGATAAAACAATGAACTCGACAGTGAACAAAATGGAGTGCATCAACAATAAAAATTTACACTTCGTTAGGTCCCATGATGTGTCTGTTACGTTTTGGCCAGATCTAGCCAGCTGTTGTTACAGAACGGAAGTGCTACAATGGTAATGAACTCCAATGGTAATGAGGTCCAAGTCATCCCAAAAGAGCTGAATCCACCAAATTGTCCTCAGTTCCGAAAACTGACGAGTCACCAGTGACATTGGTCAGATGAAGAATTGGTGAAATCAGCTAGCCAAAACTCAGTCATGGTAATGAGCGGCATCAACAGAAAAGTGCGCGAATTTCTTCGAAATAACGTTGACTGATTTGTTTCAGTCATTTTTGTGAAATAAAATAATACTACTTTTGTTGCATTCTTAGAAAGTTTCTCGATTATTATTATTATTATTATTTTCTGTCGGCCTATTTCCTCACATAGTCACAATCACCGACGCCAGGAAGACAACTGCACCACCTGGACCCTACCTATCGACTCATGAATATGAGCCGGGCCAGCGGCTTTACTTCCCTTCCGAAGGAAGACGTGACCAGATTACACCAATACACCACCGAAGCCGGCAGTTTATCAATTGAAAGGAAAGTTTAAGAAATACACCCATTTGAAAGTACCCCATTTGTAAATGATCTACACTGAAAAAAATAATACATTTTAACAAGCGCGTATAATTTACTCTCGTTTAATTTCAAGCCAAAGGAGGTGTAAACAAAGAAATTGTATGCAATCTGTCATGCGTCATACAACAATGTTTTGCAATCTTCCATGCAACAGGCTAGATTCAGGCGTTATCTTACTTAAATGTACATGAAATACCCCATTGTTTTCTGCCAAATTTAGAATTTCCTTTATATGCATTAGATAACGCAGATAATTAAATGTTTCTTTTTATCTGTGTAGCGGTTACTGATAAAACATTCACCACTTAGTGAACAAACCTTCCGGGCCACTGTCATTGGCTTTTCGATACGGCTACTAGAGGCAACACAGTTATAAAAAAAAAGAAGCGACCAAATACTAAGTGGATCAAGCCTTGTATCACAAAATATTGCAATTGGTTGAATGGATTGGAGATAATGAAATCATTAGGTATAGTCCAAGTCACTTCCGGTTGAAACAGAAAGATGAGCTGAAAATCTAGAAACAATCGTTCTTTGGTGACACGGCTTGTTATTTGTTGATTTGGTTTGATCGAACTTCTCTTACGACCACGACCATCCACGACCAGCTATATTTCCTTTTTCCCGATACCTTTTCCAGAGCTTGTGGACAGCAGGTAAACTGACTTAGAACTTTCTCGAGATCTGCCTGTATGAGAGACTTTTTTCATAACCTCCTAAAATAAGTTTTCGCACTTGCAACGATATTTTCATGATTCTACTCCACATGTAGAAAGAAAAGTAATGGGTTAGTTTACCTGTCAGTGTTGCCAGAAAAAAAAATCAAAGCATTATATACTATTTGCTTGCCAGGGTCCAGTGAGCAATGTAAGTTTGTAGCTTTTGTAAACTTGACAATATGAGTAAATAAAGTATTCTAAACGTGAATTCAAGCAGTCATTAGAAAATGTATATAAATAATATAGATAATGTTCTTCAAGTAAACTTTTGTGCAATATTGTACCGTTATCAAATTATTATCAATTTTTTACACAATTCAATAGTGTGTACTTTATTCTTGCCATTACTGTAATTGTACAAATAGAAAATGTTTTCCCAATGCAAAACCACTTTGTAAGTGGCCTCAACAGCATCCTGTTGTTTTAAATGGGGACAAATCTGTACTCAACCGTAATTTAAACTTTACCTTGTTTTCTCAATGAACAATCGTAATTATTGCTCTTCCTGAGTGATCCCAACAGCCTCCTTACTGCTGTTTTAAATGGAGCCAAATCAGCTCTGAAACGTACAAACCGATCCAAATCAGAAAACGGTCAAATGTACAAATAATTTACGAGAATTCAGTGTATCGTTCATCGAAATGAACCATGCTGCCTAACCATCCCTTTAATCAACCATCCCAATGATTTCTCGTGAGAGTGGAGAGATGTTTTCGCCTTCAAATTAAAACGAATATCGCGTCAACAGTGGCGCCGGTGCTGGGATTAGCTTAGTCTTGAATCAATAGTTTTTACACATTGAGGATGTATGTTAGTCCCAAGCACCATCTGTTCGTTCTCTGTATATAGACTGTTCTGATAGTTATAAATACACTAATTAATACCGTCAATTCAAAATGCGTGCAGTATACCAACTTCTGGCTGCATCCTGTTATTTACATCCAAATTAAACTGATGTTGTCATTTTTTTCAATGTTGGTCTTTCGATCAGAAAACTGAAGGTGTGAGCGTCGGAGCATTTTAAACCGCGTTACGGAAGTATCAACAATAGTGCTCTTTTGTAGACCCTACAATCGACAGAAAGGTAAGGGACTATTTCAAGCGTCATCCATCAGACTCACTCCGAGATGTGGCGGAAAAGCTAAGTACTTTGGCGAATAATGTAATGCGTGCCAAGGAGAAAAAGGGCCTGCAGACTCTTTGGATGCAGAAGCAGCCAAACGAAACATCAAGCTGGTTGAATCTGCGAAGCCGAGGAATCAAAAGCTGTAGGACAAACAGCTGACCAAAAAATCCGGCTGAGTTATCAAAGAAAGATGAAACATTGTTTTAACTTATTAAACTCTGCCGGGACCACAGTTTTGTTCCTCGCCGAAGGGAAAGGATGTTCCTGAAAACCATTACAATAACAAGCCTACAATCTTTGGCCTGATCTTGCTTCCTGCCATTACTCTAAATATGCACTAGAGTGGTACAAAATGAACAATGTCGTATTTGTACCAAAGGAGATGAGTCTACTGCCCACAGATTTGCCCTATCGAAAAGTGTTGGGCTTTGACGAAAGCAAAGCTGAGAAAAAACATGAAACCAACCGGATAGTGTTGAAAAACTTTCAAAAGATTGGCCAAAAGTGGTGAAAATGTTAGGAGAAAGCACTGTGCAAAAGGCTTATGAGTAGTGTTAAGGGACAAGTTGTAGCCTAGCCTACGAAAAACCAAGAAAATTGAAATGAAGATGGAAAGAAAACATTGTTATTTACTATGTTTGAGATTAAAAGTATGGTCTTATTAATTTGAGAAAGAAAGAATATTTATATTTTTCAGAATAACCGATAGTTACAACTTATCTGGTACTATTAACCTCGGACTATTCTTTTTTTATTTGATGTTTTAAAATTGGAACGGTCGTCGATTGTTGACACATTATTCTGTGCTGTAAGAAGTATGACGAAAATAGAGCGAAATATGACGTCGACCCGACAAACCTCCCAGCGGCCCTATGATTACTGTAAGAATACTTACGAGAAAACAAACTTATTTCAAGTGCTCAAATTGAAAAAAAAAAAACATTTTAAGAGAAGCTCAGAACGCGGAACAAGTAGAAGCAGAATAAGATAAATAGAACAGCAATGCAGAAATTATTAATTAAGAAAAAAGGATCTATAGATAAGTAGTAGAAGCGCAACGGAAGAAGACGGAATGCAGCTGTAGCGAGCAATAACGCTAAAGAAAAGAAATCCACGAAGGATGATCTAGCGAATAAGGAAAGAAATACAGAAAACATCAAGAGGCGCAATGGAAAAGCGAAAAACAAAAAAAAAACAATTGTAGAAGGAGATGTTTGCTCATCACCATGAGACACCAAGAGGGGGCAGTCATTGTTGGAGATACAACGTGATCAACAACCGTAGCCACCACACAACACCCTATTCCAGCATCACCGAATCGATGAACATACGAACCCCGAATAACCCCGATGAACGGGGTTCTCGTACCCCAAACTATCCCCATGTACATATTACAACCACAAATCAGTTCAAAATAGCAAACCAAACAAAACGGACGTGCGCGCAATTTCTTCTCGGTCAAGTTATCACGGTCTTGTGGTCAAACTTAGCTTGCATAGTGAGATATTTTCGGTGAAAATATCACAAGTTCACGTCAGTTTACGCTAGTTTTCGCCAGTGCGTTTTATTAGACAAAGTGCCCTTTTACGAAGGGACTTAGTGTTTGCCAGTGGTGGAGCGTTTAAGAGTAGGACGAAAGGCGCTCCAGTGTATCGGTCATTTCACTGCATCGTTCCAAGTGCACTTTTTGGTGGCTGCCTAACAGTAGCAAAGAAAGTTCTTCGGTGGCCGGCAAAGTTCGAGCTTGAACAGTAATGTTTGCTAGAATGAAAGATATGAAGAGAAAGTGTTGAAAGTATCGTCAGTGTACGGTAGGTTGGAAATAGAATAGAAACATTGACTTCTAGCGTATTTTTCTAGGATCTGCTTGCTCCCACAAACAAAATAGCACCAGAAACAGATACAGGGAGTTATTACCTTCCCGTCGGAAGTGGATATAGATGTTAGCAACCTGGCATTTCCAGGAAATTTACGTTTTAAGTCATTGTTTACAATTGTTACTTTCGACCTTTTGACGATTTTGTCTAGAAGTATTGAAAATTGAGCAAAAGGGCATGGGTAAAGTAGTACTCGAACCAAGGACGTTACCTTTGCCTAACATCTCACTCCGGGTAGGTCGAGACACGGACGAATCCGCTTCCTCAACAGGCAAAAGTAACGTGTTGGTACGCGCTCATGTACTACTGATAGCTGTGTGGTAGTTTCTACCGGTAGTTTGTATGCACTCTGTTTTGATGCACACATGGGAGAGGCCGTATAAGAAAAGCCATATCTTATAGCGTACAAAATTGAAAAAGAGACAATAAGCAAAAATAGGAAGTAAAATGAAATTAAATGGTTTGAGGTACCGATAAAGAAAAAGCAGAAAATGTAGTCCTGTAAAGATGGAGTTTAAGAAGAGATTGAGCGTATTGAAAAAACAAGGAACATTGCGGAAGATGGATATTACCAAAAACGAAAGAAAAGAAGTAAAGTTAAAGAAACGGAAGAGAAGAAAGTTAAAATAAACGGAAAAGAAACCCTTACAGAAAACATGAAAAGTAGCAGAAAGGAGATACCAGAGAGAACAGCCAAATTGAGCGATCGAGGTGAAATAAAAAAGAAGAACGAAGTAAGCAAACAATCAGAAAAATATATACTGAAAAAAGAGAGAAAATAATAGACGCAGCAGAAGATCTTAAAGTCTTGAAACTGAATTGGAAGAAGAGGAATGGTACAAAAAAACATAAAATCAGAAAAGGATGCATGCAAAGGAAGAAGAGAAGCGGAGTTGAAAAATAATTATAGAAGACTAGATAGTATGAAGCAATACAGGGTATTGAATAAGTTCGAATACACTTGTGGGAATTATAAGGTGGGAATAAATGAAAAGATGTTTTCAAAAGATATTTTTATCTGAGTCAATTGTTATTGAAGCAATGGATCCTAGAGGGTTTGAGCTGTTTAGTGGAATACCAGTTACTAGAAATGAGAAGAACAATTAGTATTTTCCACTTAATTCCAACTACCTTTGCTTACCTTGGCAGATACGCGTATTTCGTCTACAATGTGCAGACTTTCTCAGTGTCTCGTACTAATAACTCGACTGTCGAGTTATTACCCAAGTAACACGAAATGTTTAACTGTATGCAGTTTTGCTATAATGTGACAAATAATGATGCTGCCATTCCGGTGATTGCAAGCTTTCTAGGATACTACTAAAGAACTGAAACAGCGCAGAAGGTAAAGCCTATGAAACATACTAAAAGTTCGTCATTAAGTTGGTCATTAACAAAAATATATTGGGCTTCAGTAAAACAAATTATTGTCGGTTTTCAAAAAGGTATTCATGAACTAGGTTTGAACCATGAACTCTAAACTTACTAGATTGGTCTTTCTACCACTCGACCATTTCAACATGTTAGAAATGGGTCAATTAGAATCCTCTTAAGCCACCATTATTTGAACTAGCGCCAATGTGATAGGCGACATAGTAACTCATTTTAACATATGAGAACTTAGGCGTAGGCGTTTAAATAAAATGGACTGATTTGAATTTGACGATGGGTCGATTGCTCTTCAGTATTAGCTAATACGTCATCATACTAGAAATTGTACCGGGCAAACAATGTTCGATGGAACAAGGTATAATCAACAGATTATTTTTTTTTCATCATACTGGCATAACTGAATTAGGTTCATGAATGCGGTATACATAAATGTGATATAAATAGATATTTGATAGTTCTTAGTCTTATATAAAAGTAAAGAAACGGACATTGGACGTCCAAAACGACACGAACAAAACATTCCTGACTAATTGCGTTAGCATTTGCCATTTCACGGATATGTTTGTTTCTTAAAATACGAAAGACTTGTATTGCTACATTTCTACAACATATTGTGCAAACAGGCAAAATGTCAGATGTAAACAAACATGTCCTTGCTTAAAAACATCAAACACATGTATGACAAATCAATTAGTCAGTAGTAAATCTAGATTCAAATTGCATGAAACGTACATCTACATGACTAAACTAGTCAAATTGTACTTTTATAGGTCTACACCATGACACAAGGCAAATATATCTTTTATATTTATGTTTTTCGGTGCTACTTGGGTACACGAGTTACTGAAGAAGTCTGCACATTGTAGCCAAAATACGGGTATCTGTCAAGATAAGCAAAGGTAGTTGGAATTAAATGGAAACAACTAATTTTCTTCTCATTTCTAGTCAATTGAAGCAATGTTTATTGAGAACCTTTACGACATATAAGTTGGGAAAAGCCCCACCCCTTTCCCTTCCATCCCTTGTATGACGAGCATGAGACGTTTTGGTCCATCGGCATCCCATCGCAGATCTTTGAAATGAGCTTCTTAAATTGGTCCATAGTTCGCACTTGATGTTCCTTCTGCTTGGTCAACAGGTACGACTATATATAAAAGTCCAGGGGATCAAGGTCTGGGGAGCTGGGAGATCACAAAGTCTTATCGAGAAAATCAGCCAAATTCTCCCGACACTACGCTAGGACGAGATGCACCTTGTGGGCCGGTGCGCCGTCCTGTTGAAACCCGTAATGATTCTTTCCGTAATGGTCCCGAAGTGTCGGTCCACAACCGTCTCCAGAGCCTCGGTCTTATAGTACGCGGCGTTGATTTTTACACTTTTCTCGATAAACACCAGTGCTCAGTGGTCCAGTAAGCTACTTTAGGCGGACATGAGGTTTTCAATGGAAATTTGTGGTATTAGAGCTTTGGTTACTTCTGAGAACTTGTTGCAAACTAATTATAGGGGAAATGTGGGTAACCCCGTCACCCCAACGGTTTACTAGAAAACCATTTTGCAGTATGTTTTTGACTATACCTATTATTAGTATTTATCATTTTAACCATTTCGAGATACATCATACCCACTGGAAACTGTCAAACTCGAGAAAAATAAACAAAACAAACACAAGCGTCGTCGCAGCAATACCGGATGTTATTTTTCGATGGTAGATTTTAACGTCTTGACAAATAATTAAGTACAGAAATTCAATTCCATCGATCGCGTACTTTCATTTACACTGTATCTTAGTGCTGAGATTCATTGAAAGGTAAGTTTAATCAATTATCCAAGATTTACGGTGTAATTAAGAAAAAAAGTGCATTTGCAAATGGAACACCCACTGCGGAAATTGAAGACGTTTTCAAGTGGCTTCTTCTCACCTCCGATCCCGTAATCTCGCTTATCAACAGACGTACAACTCGTGGTGAGACACAGTTTGGTTTACCTGAAGAAGCTCGAAACTTAATAAAAATTAACTAATATCCTATTAAGCGTTTTTCTATGAAAACACGTGGTTATTGTCATATACTGAACAGAGATAGCCATGATTTCTGTGTGTTTTGATTCTATTTGAGCTCCTGATGTATGTTTTTATTGAAAACTGTATGTTACAGAAAGTAGCTTTAAAAAAGATAGAAAAATATCATCTCTCCCAAATTCTCCTTAAACGTACTCTAAGGTGTGTTGAATCAAGTCATGGTATGCCATATTTTTTTCAGGTGCTCTATTTCATGTTGTAAGGCCTATAGTATGGCATAAATTTAACTGAAAATTTACTATAAAATGAAAACAAGAAGAAATACAACTATGGTGTATTCAGCAAAATTGTAGCCAATGTCTGAACAAACAACTTTGTAGAACATAGCAAGCTGGTAAAAGTTAAAAATGAATGACTTTGAGTCGAAAAACGATTATTTACTAAAATTCGGAATTATCGCAGTAGGCTTTGAAGCTAGACAAAAAATATGTTGTACACAGCTTTTTATAATAAGAATTTCTACAACTTTGCTGAACATATCATCTCACGATATTGGCTCATAAGAAAGTTAGAGTTTACGCCACTCTTGCGTTAAATGCAAGAAAAAAATAATTTCATACAAATTGTAGTACAATAAGTTTGCAACAAGTTTTCAGAAGTAACCAAAGCTCTCATACCATAAATTTCCATTGAAATCCTCATGTCCGCCTAAGGTAGCTTACTGGACCACTGTGCAGTGGTACGAGAGGAGAGAGACGGTCTGAGATTTTCAAAAATAAGTCTACCTGGTTTATGAAGCAACAGAAAGCAACCGTGAACAACATTTTAAAATTTCGTATGGAGCGTAGACTTTGGTTAGACCTCCCTTCCCCCAGAAAAATCTACGTGGCATATGGATACCACTTTTCAATCGTCTATCCATACACTGAAATTTTATTTTCGTCAATTAGTTTTCACTCGTTTCGTAAATATGGATTTTGTACATAAAACAAGTGTATTGTAAATCGTATGAAACATTCGTATTGCTTGTCATCTAACAAAATGCTATCATTACATCTTTTTTGAACAATGCTCAAAATGAATTTTGTGAAGACCTGCCATGGTCAGTCGTTCATGCTACCATCAGAGAGACGTTTCTTTTTTATTGGTAACAAATTACTCGTAGCTCTTTGTATTGTTTTCGTAGAATGAACGAATGTTCTCTCTGTGGCAACAAATGCTTAGTGCTTTTGACAGTTGCGCATGTGGTATTAAATACGAAGGTAGCTTCTTAAAAAGTAAAAATCAGTTTCGTTGCAGAAAACAACGAATAGATTTGTTTGTCCTACCTCAGATTTCTTTATATAAACGAAAATTAATTTTCAGTGTACGGATCGTACTCTACAACAGAAAAAAAGCAATATTACGTTCAGCTCAACCATCCAGCGCATAACTAGCGAGTAATCCCGGCAATCAGGATATCCGTGGCAAAATCCTGGTCTAACAGGTAAGTTGTTCCAGATATGTACTGCAAGGGGTGTGTAAATAGTTCGCCTTCCCGCGGTGCACCCTGGAAACGTTAAGCTCTCCTTAATGGTTAAACGAACTACAGAGGAAACGCCATACGGCCCAAAGTCCTGTAGGCAGCCGTAAGCGGTCGTGACATGGGGAACAGGGACGACCCTGGGGTAGCCAAGACTCCAGACACTCCGACCCCGGTCCAGGTCCTGGCTTTCTCAATCAGAGGAAGAACCATACGACGCGAGGTTTGGCAGGTACGGTAAGTGGTCGGGCAGGGGGATCATGGAGGATCTGGCCTCTAACGGACGTCCCGAACCCTGCTTAGATCCCGGAGAATCACGATTGAATCAGCGTCAGGTCGGCGGAGCTCAAAGACCTATGTAGTTGGTTCCTGAGATTTTCTGATAGTCGAGTTATTAGTACAAGACACTGAAGAAGTCTGCACATTGTAGACGAAATACGCGTATCTGTCAGGATAAGCAAAGGTAGTTGGAATTAAATGGAAAATACTAATTTTTCTTCTCATTTTCTAGTTATCTTTTGATAGTTCTACTCCAGCGAAATCAGTGCATTATTAATTTTTCAAAACGAATACTCAATCCACGAGAGCATAAAAACCATTGACAGAAAAAAAAACGTTCAAACCAACTAACAGCCAACGCATTGCCCGTTGCAATCACTACACACCATCCTTCGTTGTTTCCCAAAAATTGCGTTAATCTCCACCGTTTCCCCAAGATCGAGAAAGAAAAAAAAACTGAAAACCACGATCGCGTTCTGATCATTATATTTATTCGCGCTTGGATCGGAGTGTTCCGCTCTCGCCTCGCCATTTCGAAATCAATATTATTAAACTAATAAAATTTAAAATTTCGTGCTCGGCTCTCGTATCCAACCAGCGCGCTACGTGGAGCCTTCCCGGCTGCAATTGTGGATTGAGGGGTGAAGAAAATCAACTCGTGAGGGGGGATGCATTTTGGAAAAGGCTGATAAAATGGGTTTCGTCGAGGATCGATGAGGGGCCCCCGGGTTGAGGGCGGGGGATTGGAACGGCCAATCGACCGAAAACGCATGGGGTGTCGTGAGGGGACACTCTTTCTCTTGTTTTTGTTTTCTTCTGACAGCCTCTGTTGTCTCAGAGCAAAGACGCCCGTAAGATGATTATTATGGGGAGGATGAGGATGCGAGGCGCACAGAGAAAGAAGAATGAGCCATTTTTAAATGTCAGTTTCGTGAAACCGGATACAGGTTGATGTATGTTATTTATTATATTTTATCTTGTTTCATATTTTCGATAAACCGAATGTGTTTTTCATTTCGGTTAACAGGGGCAGCCATATTGGGGCTTCGATCTGGCGGTGGACTGCCTCCGGTCAATTAGCTGGGGGAACACGTGAGCTTAGCATCATTTATAACCTAAGAAACATAAAGTTGTTATGGAATCGAGAATGGGAAAATTTAGATAATGGAATTCTTTCAAAGTATTTACTGCACTAATTTTCCAGCAGCGCTTATTGAAGGCAGTTTATTCAAATCACGAAATGATCGCAAGCCCACACCTTAATTGCCACCATATGCATATATTTAATACAATCAACCATTAAATTTAATTCAATTTGAAGCCGCAGCTCAATCGTACAAAGACCTTGCTGGAAAGCTCTTAATCTCCGGCTTCACATTCGACCTCTGCGGGGGTGAGGTCTTAATGCCAACGCCCCACCCAACTTGGATGCGATTCGAGCTGCTTGGAAAGTCGGTCCAATGCGGGAAGAACCGCGAACGATCTCCCTCGCCCTTGTATCCAACACGGGACTGTGGACTGTTTGAACAAGTAGGTATAAATTTATTTCATAAGCATACATTAATCATCCACAATGTGCTATAGCGTCATACCGTAGATTCATAGTCCAGCATGGCACATGGCCAGTGATGGTTGAGGACCCATTTTCTAGCTTTCTAGAGTGCTCTTGGCTTCCCAATGAGTACCCAATCGAACAGCACCCGCTCTAGGTGCCCAAGAGCAAAAGAACAACGACCGCGATGTGGTGTGTTTGTTGTAGGCACTACATTCCCCCATGCCTGCAGTGCATATACACAAATCTTAATTCCACACAATGAATTCCCGCTGCCTTAGGGGATGGCTCTTCGGGGCGATGAACACAGGTGTGACGGCGGTAGAACCGAGCCGTGCCATCGGGATAGAGTATAGACGGAGCAATCCAAGCAAATTAAACATGCTGAGTTGTGGCGTGAATAGAAGAGTGCCTATACATAGTCGAAAAGCTGGCCTTAGCGCGGCAGTCTACGCAGCATCCATCCAGCACAGTGCCGGATAGGAAAAGTTTGGATACACATTTGTGGTATGGTGTATTGTAGGCTTCTTAGCGAGACAACTTATAATGAGGGAAAAAATTATCTAATCACTGAGAGACTTAAAATCAGAAGTCAATACCACATAAGAAAAATCACCATCAATGGTAACAAACGCTTGTGGAAGAAAGTTATAAACGTAATAAACAAGTTTAAAGTAGAAGAAGGATTGAAATGGCAAGGATGGTAGTTTACAAAAACAGCCAACAAGGCCCAATTATCAACGTTAATTGGGCATTGAAACACATTGACATTTCACCTGAACGGCAATGCAACAGCGAATAAAGATGGCACGGTAATAAATCTATCACACGCAGAAGATGACAGGATCCCTACCGCAACTTTTCAAGAAGTTAAGGAGGAAATTGGTCAGTTGAAAAACAACAACGCTGTTGGTATTGACCAACTCCCTAGCGATGGTGAAGCACTGGCAAAAACGCTGCACTGGGTAATTACTAGGGAAGGAGATGTTCGCTCATCATCATGAGGCACCAAGAGTTGAAATTAATGTTTGCTAGAACAAAAGATATGAAGAGAAAGTGTTGAAGGTTCCGTCAGTGTACGGTAGGTTGAAAATCGAATAGAAGTATTGAAAATTGAGCGAAAATGCAAAGTAGTACTCGAAAAAACTTGAGTAATATCAGACGTTGTGTATCAAAACAAATCCAAAAAGAGAGGGTTCCTCTTCCATGTACACATCAAAACAGAGTGTGAACAAACTACCATTAGAAACTATCACAAGCTATCAGTGGTGGATTAGCGCGATCCAACACGTTACTTTTGCCTGTTGGGGTGGTGGATTCGTCCGTGCCTTGACCTACCCCGCAGTGGGATGTTAGGCAAAGGTAACGCTTCGGTTAGAGTACTACTTTACCCATGCCCTTTTGCTCAATTTTCAATTCTTCTATTGACGAATTTCACGCCAACTCGTCTTCGTGAATGGCAGCACCCTCTCAGAATCCAAATTTGAAAAGGGCTTATGTTTTTTGATCGACTTTTTTGAAATCAACATAACTCAAAAAGGAAAAGACTTACAAGAAAGTGATGCATAGGTGACTTTTAGAAAATTGTCTTAGATTTTATAAAAAACAAATGTAAAGATAGTAAAAACGATTCTTACAAACTAAAAATAAATATTTTAAAATTTAAATTCAATTTGCAAAAATTTACTATCTTCGAATTGGACGATTTTTTTTTAAATATAGGCAAAATAATTGCCTAAAAGTTCGCCATACATCGCGAAATGGGCACTTTTAAGAAAAAAAAAAAAGTGTTTCTCACAACAAATTTTTCATGTCCTACGTTTACCGTGTATTGCACCAACTTGTCTTATAATTTGGCCCTAAAACCTTACAGAAGCCAATTAAATTTAATTATAATGACAATTTGGATTTTTTAAGGGTCTTTGAATGTTTGAAAAATCAAGCCTGCTATTGACGGAACGTCTCATGGGATAGGTCTATGTGATGCTATTGGTGGTAATCTCAAGCAAATGGCTATGAGCGCAAGCCTTGCTTAAGATTATGGAAACACAACCAAAACTCCTCGAGAACTATATAACTAGGCAGTTGATCATTCAAATATAAGTATTACAAAGCTGAATTTCTGCTTTTCATCAGCTGAACAGTATGCAAAAATGCCAGAAGAACTTGAGGATTTCTATAGCCGCAAACGCTCCCTATTCCAATTTGACTATGGATTGACAGGTATACAATTGCGACGTGATACTACGATAAAGGACTTGGGGATCCTTATCGACTCTAAATTGACTTTTAAGGACCACGTTGGGTACGTTGTGTCAAAAGCTGCGTCGCAGCTGGGCTTCTTGTTCCGCTTCGGTTCAAGTTCAAGAATGTTTATCGCCTGAAGGCTATATACTGCTCAATTATACGACCTATCCTTGAATACTCTTCCGTCGTATGGTCCCCATATTATCAGAACGAAACTCAATGCATAGAAGCCAACGGAAGTTCAACCGGTTCGCCCTTTGTCACCTCAGATGGAGGGATCCAATGAATTTGCCAAGTTATACAAGCCGCTGCAAGCTCATTCACTTGGAACCACTTGAGTCGAGACGCAACATGGCAAAGGCTTGCTTCATCGGAGATAGACTTGATGCATATCCAATTAAAAGCAATTCAAATATGACGTCCGCTATTCTTTTAGATTTATAAGCCCCCTCTCTATCACAATTTTTCCCATGCCTTTTACACATTCTGTAACAAATCTTGGCCTTCCTTCCACACCCTCTTTTCCTTTTTGAGTTATGTTGATTTAAAAAAAAATCGATCAAAAAACATAAGCCCTTTTCAAATGGTAGACAGTCGACGTTTTGCTTTTGTATTGAACAGACGTTTTTTGAGACAATCGCTGAGTGAAAACAACGTAGTGTATTGTGCCCCGGACAAAGTCCGAAAGGCTTTACGCCAAATAGTGCGCTCCCGGTGGAATTCTATATTTCAATCACGAATATGGATGACTACCGCAAAGACTCTGTCTATATAGACTTTAGCGGCATGCCAGCCCGCCCCAAACTAGAAAAAGTGTACGAGTACATCAGCAAGAAAATCCAACTAGACATGACCAAGGTCAGCTGCATCCAGCCCAGCATGACAAAAGCACGAGTCATAATAGAACTCAAGTCACAATCATATGTGGAAGAGCTAGTAGCAGAGCATAGCCTAAAGCATACTGTTGAGATAAACAATAAGGAATACGCTATCCCAATAGTCCCGTATGACAATGCGATTGAGGTTAGAGTGGCTGATCTGCCATCCTACATCTCCACCGAAACAATCGTCAAGCACTTAGCGCCATACGGGAGGTAACTTCCACACGAGCGGAAGTGTGGAAGAACTTCTGGCCAGGCTTACTCACCGGAGTAAGGTTAGTGCGGATGAGAATCCAGAAACCAATTCCATCCTACATCCCGATGACTACTCACACCGCATATATCACCTACCGAAACCAGATCCGTACCTGCCGTTACTGCGTGAGACCGCTGCATATCGGCCGTACCTGTAACGAGGTACGTAAGGAGCTTGGACATGATATCAATAGCCGTATCACTGCGGCACAAGTTGTTCATGGCATTATCGCACCATCGTTATCACAAACAAATATCCCTCTGCCATCTTCCGGGTCCCCAGTAGAAAACGAAATGGAAACAACAGATGGAGAGTATAACCCCAGTGCACAAAACACTCTTGTCACTGAAACATCGGATAACATAATGGCATCTACCTCGCAGCAACTGAGCAGACCATCTTCTCATTCCCGCGTCCCAATAAACGATAGCACTCAAAAAACTGGATCCAGCAGAACAAGTTCACCACTCAACAAAAATGTAAACAAAGAAATTACCACTACTGACTTCGTCATTTCTGATGATGCAGATGAAACAGCGATCGCACCCAAAAGGCATCGATCCCAACAGTCTTCAACTGCCTCCGAAATCAACTTCCAGGAGGTAAAACGCAAAAGCAGGAGCAGAACCAACAAACATTCTTCTTCCCGGTAAGCTTTGCAATGGGTATATGTCATGCCGAAGCAACACCAGATACCACCAATCTCAAAAAAACTTTAAATTTATCGTTCACAACATTGCAACATTCATTCCTTCGGAGAATATCACCAAAAAATCTCACGAGCAAATACATTACGGCGTACAACACCACCAACGAGGACTTTTCGTTCTATGAGCAAACACCATCTGTTGATCCTGGATTTGTAACGGCCAATCAACGTGACTGGAAGGCCGTCTTCAAGCACCTTCATAACAAAATTCTGTCATCAACGCAGCGATCCAACTGGTTTGTGGTAATGCACCAGAAGATAAGACATCGAGAGTTGCTATTTCTACGAGGCGTGGCAGATGACCCAAATTGCGAGACATGTCCGGGAGAAGCAGATACTACGATACACAAGCTGTTCCGTTGTCAAAGCAGCAGGGAAATATGGAGGTTTCAACGAAGACAAATACTGCATCTCGAGTCAAGACTAGCCAGATTAGAACCAGAAGATTTTGTATATCCTGATTTTAAAAATACTAATCGAACCTCAAAGAACTCCATTATAAAATCATTAGGTCTATTCTTCAGCTACCATATAGAAACAAATGAAAACTTATTAAGTTTAGACAATTTTATATTTTATGTAAATATTAACAAGTAAACATAGAAATATAAGGTTTAAAAAAAAAAAATGGTAGTCTAGACCAATTTTGAAAAAACAAAGTATGCAAAGTTGCTTAAAAAGACATATTCTACACACCCACAAAGTTTCGTTGGATTCTGAGAGGGTGCTGCCAAACACTGGATGAGTTCGCGTAAAATTCTTCTATACTCGACTGCTACTCAAATTTACACTCGCTATTCTGGTAACATGATTCATTATAGCTAAACCCTATTTCCTTCATTCCTTCCAAACATCATTCTCTCCGATAACGTTTCGCTCACATCAACAACACTTTGCTCCTCCCCCATCCCTCCTCCTGCATATTTAAATCTCAATCACAAAGCCCTCCCACTTATACATCCCCAATCAAATCGATACCGTGTTCATCGTTAAACAAGCTCTCTTCTTGGTTACTCACCTTCTTTTGCTTAGTTTTGCTCCGAATGATCCGATCTAGCGATTCGCTCAACGTTCCTCCCATGAACTTTTCCCGTTGGCGACTCCTCCGAATCCAAAGTACTTTATGTATTGTTGCCAATTTGTTGGTATTACTTACCGATTTTTGCTTCCTACCTCGTTTGCTCACGACCTTGATGAACTCAACCTCTGAACATATTGCTACAGTTCCGTTCGTGCACATGTATTTGTGATCGTTTGCCACCGGTTGCTCTCCAAAAGCTTGGTTAGAGCTGTGTGGCTCACCCTAGCGCTGCTGTGCTCCCCTTCCTACTTCTATTGTTCCCCATTGCCCACTACCGATTGTTGTTGAACCACTATTGTTTGCTTAGGAAGACCCTGACCGAGGTTAACCATTCCTCCGCAACCCGTTGGTTTATCTTGCTGCTGCTTAATCCATCTTTCTCCTCCCTTTAGAATTCGCTCTACGATGATCCCTGTTGCTTCTGCAGTCTACTGCTCACCATTTTTCAGTCAACCTTCAGGTGATCCTTACTACCCCAAAGATAACACTTGTTAACAAGGCCATAAACGACCCTCGTTCGCAGATTTCTACGCCTTCTTTCAGCTCCAAAAAGACTCCCAGTTTTTCAAACAGTAATTTTTTGCTGTTAATACGCAACGTTGTCTTCACGAAATTAAAAATATCACTGTCTGTTGGTTCCGGTACAATACGATCAAAGCGAATCCTCAAGAGATTCGCCCGTAGCTCTGTGTCCGCCATCTTGGGTACTTGTTACTCTTCAGCACCTCCACTATATTAGGCATCAGCTCGCCTATTGTTTCTTTTTGTGTGCTCTCTATTATACGTCTGTACTGCACCAGAGCCAAACACGAACTGATAGGCTGAGCAACAATCGAGAAGCCTTGAAGCGACAAATGGCACGGCACGTACAATTAAAGATCAAGAATATCCGTGGTTCGTCACAAAACGAGCTATTATTTTACTTCGCTCAAACGCATACAACGAACCGTTGATCAGTCTTCAACAAATAAAATCAATTACGTGTTGAAAACACTTAAATATAAACACACATACTTTCCTTTTGTCACATGAACTTCATTTGTGTTTCTCAGAAGGCTCTGTTTATGTGTGAAGAAATGAAAAATGTGTGGATTATTTCCCATATACGTATAGACTGTTCCAAAAAATATAAATACACTTTCTTTCTCAATTAAAAAAAGACTATACTGTGATTTTTTTATTATTCTATTTTCAAACATAGTAAATAGCTATGTTTTCTTCATTTCAATTTGTTTGATTTTTCATAGGGTAGAAGAGTTCTCTAACTTTTCCTTTGACACTACCCATAAGCTTCTGTACAGTGCTTTCTCCTACCATTTTCACCTCCATTATCAATCTTTCTTAAATTTTTAACACTATCCGCTGGTTTCATGTGTTTTAGCTTCGCCTTCGCCAATGTCCAGAAAGTTTCGATAGAGCGAATCTCTGGGCAGCTTGGTGGATTCATCTCCTTTGGTACAAATACGACATTGTTCCTTTTGTACCACTCTAGTGCATATTTAGAGTAAAGGCTGGAAGCAAGATCAGTCCAAAAGATAGTAGGTTTGTTATGCTTTTTGGTTAAGGGTAGCAACCTTTTTTGCAGACACTCCTTCGCGTAGATTTTTCCATTTATTGTGTCTGTCGTAATTCTCGGACGGAAAAATCTCTGATGCTGAAGGATGTCGCTTGAACTAATCCCTTACCTTTCTGTCGATTGTGAGGTCAGCGGGCCAGTTTTCTACCCCGTCTCGAATAATCTACGAAAGAACTGTTGTTGATACTTCCGTAATGCGGTTTGAACTGCTCCGACGCTCACACCTTCTTTCCAAGCCAGTTTTCTGATCGAAAGACCACTACTGGTACATCGTTTGTACACAATCCGTTTTCTTTGCTCGGGAGAAAGACCACGCATTTTCAATCTTCCGTGCGAAAAATTGAAAGAAATGACAACATCAGATTAATTTGGATGTAACCAACAGGACACAGCCAAAAAATTGGTTGAATACTGAACTCATTTTGAATTGACGGTTAACCATTACTGTATTTATAATTATCGGACCGGTCTATACGTCACCTTTGCGTGCAACGCAATTAGGCTGTCCTTGTAATTTTTTGCAAATGTCGCGGATTGAACTTGAAGTGCGAAAGAAAATTCTGCACACTTGGTTTACTGAAAAGGATGTAGCGTACAGTCAGATTGTCAAAAGGTCAAAATGCATCCACAAGTGTAAAACGAATGATTGAAAAGGGTGGTGAGCAATACACCCTGCAAGATCTGCCGAGAACTGGACGAATATCTGGCTCCAGCAATCATGTATTGGACCACATAGTCGTCGAGAGAAGAAATCTCGTGATTTGGTCAAGAAATGTAGGACCAGCATCGGATGATTCAGTAAATATGGACATTTTGAAGACATACAGGAAGCGAAAGTACCAAGCAATCTCCGAAGAAGAAGTGTCGTTCCAAAATGAGGGCTCAAAACTGTACAACTTGCGGAAAATCCGGTGAGAAGATGCTCGTTTGACACGCAACTTGCACGTGTGGCTTAAACCAATTGAGATCTTTCATTTTCTACAAAGGACAATAAATGCTGGAATTTATTTTCTCGAGACAACCGCGAGTAATCGGTTTAATCCCTTTCACTTTGTTTTGTAAAATGAATGGAAATATAAAATGAAAACTTGGCTCTGCAAAGTTAACTCGATTGAGCCTGTACAAATAAATATACTTGTTAAAAAATGCTGGAGTTTACCAAAACGAGTGCTTACAGAGAAGGTTGCTTCCGCTATATCGGAAGCATGAGATTTTCCTCTCTTTTAGCCGGATCTGGCTTCTGACCATTATGCCAGCTCAACTCTACAGTGGTTTTCGGATAACAACATTAATTTTGTTGAAAAACGAACCAATGCGAAAAAACGAAAGCCAATGGGCAATGGTCAAGCGGAACCTCGAAGAGGCAGTGACCCACAACATAGCAGACGTCAAGAAAAACTGGTCAAAAGCGTTCAGGAATTGTACAAATGCACTGAGCAGAAATTGATGCACGATATAAAGGCTAAATATGATCATAGTTTTTAGTTTAATTGATATTTTACAATTTAATCTGTAGTAAAATACATCGTCTTGAAAATTGTCAATTTTTTTAACTATTTAACTGTAGTTTCGAATACTTATAAGTACTTTTCGATACCCCCTTTAAAAAAAACAATCAATAGTGGTCGAAGACTGATAAGGTAGCTTAGGTTGCCGAATAGCTACTGAAAAATCTGATTCTATCGAAAAATCATTTAAAACCTTTCGCTTTTTTCTTTAGACTTCTTTTGTGCCAAACCAATCCCAGCATAGAACTGATTTTATTTTCACGGGGTGGGGCGTTTGGCATGTGGATCTTTGGCCGAATGGATGTTTGGCCGAATGGACGTTTGGCCGAAAATTGCCTGTTCGTATAAATGTATTGCACAGAAGAGAAATAAGAATCTAAAAAGTATTTTCAAACGCATTAGATCTAAAAGAGGAAATAAGGAACCAAAAAAACATTCTCGGACGCATTAGATAGCATCCCGATATTCGACTTATTACACTTAGAGTTTATCAATATGTGTGCGCATTGCAGTAAAAGGCATTCTAATTAAGTTTCATATCACTAAGAAACCAAATTGTTTTGTTCAAAAATACAAAAAAATGGTATTTGGCGATTTTTCCATATACATGAGAATTATAAATTTGTTTTGATAAAATCGTAGACTCCTGATTTTAGGTGGAAATATGTATAATGTAAAACAGCTAGACAGAATGGGTCATTATTTTTTATAATCTACGAAGAAATATACGATTCCTCCGAAAGACACCTTCTTTTGATTCTTTGCACAAGGGAAGCAAACTTCTGAATCAAGCGCTTGCCCGGTTTATTACTTAATTTTAGATTGTTCCTTTTTTACTACATGAGTAGTTCTTTGGAGTTTTACTGATCAACGAAGAATCTGATTTTAAATTTCGACTTTTCTCAAATGAGTACATCGTCCCTTTCAACAATAGTAACAATAAACTTTCTCAGAAAAATCTAGCTTCAAAGTGACTGACGATTATCAACACATCGTGAGAGATAAACATGATCAAACTAAAGCAAAACAAATGGGACAAGTCTATGAAAATTTCACAATTTGAATGAAGAATACTCATAATTAAGCATTGACCTATTTTATATCATTATCACGATCAAATCCATCTAAAAACTCATATTTGCCATGCATTAGACAAAACGAGAAATATTTTTTCTGCACTTCACCTCACGCATAGTAAACTGAAAGTGATTTCAGGTCTGGTTCATAACGACTGAAAGAAGGTCGCTTTGATGCACATCAAAAACAGGTTGTTAGCTTGATTCTCTCCACATAACAAAAGTTCCGGGATACGATTATATTCTTGATATATTTTAGGCTGGACTGCAAACATCTAGAACTGTTAAGAGAATATCTGTCGAATATTGATTTTCCCGATATATTTTTGAGAGTTGCTCTTGTGGATTATTCATTTTGGTACATATGTTAACTAAATATCCGCTAAGTTCTTTAATCATCTATATATACATATTTTTTCCATTCGGCCAAACGTACATTCCGCCAAACATCTCTTATGCCAAACGGGGTATCATCATTCTCACTATAACAAGCTTTACCTATCCAAACTCGCTTACACCGGACTGTACCCCGCAAAACCACAGCGCTAAGCACCGCCGCCACCACCACCAAACAAGCCCTAGTTCTAGCAACAGCAGAGTGACTCTCAAGAACCACTCGTAATTCTATTGAACTACACGACGACTCGTACCTAGCTCGACGTAAAATAAGGCAAATGGGACGTAGGCGTTGATGAAAAGGTTAACGATTTGTTCATTATGTGTACGATTATATTCGTTTTTTTTCGTTGTCCCTATTCCCGCCCCGCAGACCTGTAATACACTCCGCTCACGTCGCCTTGTCGGCCATGATCAACCGGCAGCGGTGGAGGATTTGCCTAGTACAAAATTCAAGGTCTCCACAGTATTGAACTCGAGCGCGGGTGGGCAGAACGACCGTGAAAAGAGAGTTCTACGTTGTTGTACGCCGGCGAACGAGAGCCCTGTAGTTTACGGCCGCCCGCCCTGCAACCCGATAGCTGGAAAATCTTACAAATAATTATTGTATGTAAACTTGACTCTCAGGATGGCAAAATAATGCATCATTGTTTGCCGTCCCTAGATGGCAGTTGCGCATATGGCGCACTATTTATAGCACCCCCTTATTGTGGCATCCTTCGCGCCGGGTCAGACCCCCACACACACGTGCACTCGGGGAGAGATATAGTGATTCAATTGCATCCGTGTCTGGGATTGCTGCTGCTGCTGCTGCTGCTCCTGCTCCTGATGGTGCAGTCTGTCCGTCTGTCTGTGGGAGCAATTTCGCGCGTTTATCACCTTGATGTGGTGTCTATATGAGGGTAGATACCTACATGTCGTTGCTTACGGCGGGACATCTTCGCAACGACCTGGCTTGGTTGGCTCGGTTTGTTTGGACTGAAGGGACGACCATGGTGCTTGTACTAGAATATGCAGTGGCAGAGGCATCAAATATATGGAATTATTCAGGGGACATGGTTGTATTTAGAAAGTTTTTTATCAGAATTGTCAGCAGTTGTTTTCAGCACTCGACCGTCGATCACAAACGGTTAACATATAACATTTAAACAACTAACTCAGGGACATCCTAAAGTTTTCAAAGTTTGTAAACTGATTCAAAGGCTTAATATTACCAGTTATTACCCAACAAACATCGGTGTTGAATTAGAGCTTGTTCAAGCAAATTTGGAGAAGCTATTCAGCTGTTTCTTCTAGAATAGCTGAATAGCTTCTCCAAATTTGTTTGAACAAGCTCTAATTCAACACCAATGTTTGTTGGGTACAACATTTAAAAAAATGAATTTTATTTGATTTTTGCAATAACACAATTATAGTGTCACTTTATAGCTGGTATTTATTTTGCTCATGATTCTTGTTGAAATTCTCAAGGACTACTGTAAGAACCATATAGTACCACCCCTCCTTAATTTGACGCCAATGTACAGTGTCAACTGCTGACCATCGAATAATGGAGAGCACAAAAACGTACGCTATAAATTTTCCACAATTCTCGTAAATCGTTACTTCAACGGTTGATTAAGAGGAAAATTTAAATACCACTCACGAATGGTGTGTGTAGCCATCGACAGTGTGGGATTGGTTTGTGGTTTTGGTTCTGCAGACCCTTACAAGCTGGGCACGGTGACAAAAAAGCTGTTCAGTCACGTGTTGAATGTGACCGACTGGGAATATTTGAACTCATAGGAACCACACACTTGATGACAACCATTTTGTGAGAAGTTTTGCAAAGCAATAATTCAACACTTTGTAATTGTATTCAGCTTTTCGTAACTATGGGGAATATAACTTTCTTTCCAACCTTGCAGCTCAAACTCGAGCAGTTCCAGGAAGTTTATTTCACCTGAAATCTGCATTTTCATGGTGGGTTCAGCAATGCACCTAGATTTACCCTTTAACATTCGACGCGTTTAAAGTTTTCTATTGTATCGATAACTTAGTAAACTTGTTTTTATTGGTGATATTTTCAATGGATATGTATGAATTTGCGGTTTCATATTTTTCAAATGGTGCATCTAAACTCAAACCAAATCTTTATAGAGTAAATTATAACGTTTTCACTATCGAGTGGTCAATAAATCATGTGTGAAAATCACTTAAATGTTCCAAAGCAGTTTTATTTTATGAGGTACTACTAAACATTACTGTCCACTCTTGTGGCCTCTTCATGATGAGCGAACATTTCCTTCTACACTCAGTAGCAAAAAAAAAGCCGAGCAAAATTTTGCTTCCAAAATACGCGTTGTTCAACCTTCTGTAACTTTGTCAATTATCAATATATTTGGCTGAAATTTTTAAAAACACTATAACTTATGTTTTGACCTTATGTGACCAGGCGTTGTCATCATACAGGATTGGGCCGAATTAATAAGATGAATTCACCTCAGCTTTGTTTTTGCACCGATAGTTCAACATGGTAAATATCGGGTGAAAGCGAGAAATACTCATGTTGGACCGACAACTTTGACGCTAACTGTAGTCCAAACCACTTGATGGAAGCAGTTCAAATTTTGTCCACAATCATCTCTGTATTTTTTTAAGCCATGGAATTTTTTTTTATAATATCCTACCTAAATTTTTCACAGAATTACGGATTTTTGAAATTGGTCATTTTTGTCAACTTTTTTCACATATGTTATGATAACTTCAAATTTATAAACTTTATCAACATAAAATGTTGGTCACATAATACATCAGTTATACTGTTGTCAAAATTTCAGTCAAACATATTGATAATTGACAAAGTTACAGAAGGTTGAACAACGCGTATTTTGGAAGCAAAATTTTGCTCGGCTTTTTTTTGCTACTGAGTGTACATCATAATCGTTACTCCACGTACGGAGAATTCGAAACATACCAATTATAGTATTATTTTAGTTAGTTTGTGAGATTTTGTCTCGAGTATAGTGAATACAGCCTTAAATGCCTTAAATTTAAAAAATCAGAAAAAAAAACCGAACCAGCATTTAATTATAAATCTATCGAATGGGACGAACTTGCATCCTTGCAGAGCCCCAATTTTGTGCTTATGGACCGATATTTCATTCATATCTCTCGAAAGTTTCTGGCTTTATAAAATGAGTTGTCTAACACTTTATACATACAAATAAAATTTCTAATAAAACTTATTTAAGCAAGTGTATAACTAGTTGATATCGCTTACAGTTAACATACTTTATGAGTTATGATAAAAGCTGTTATCGATCGTCGCATAATGGGTGTCCCGATAAAAATTTGGTCAAACAGTAATGTTCAGTTAATACAGAATACAGGAGAAATATTCAGCTAAACTTTCTTTTTACCGAATGCGAATTGCCGGGTCTTTCGTTCAACAGCTGCCTTAAGATTTTGTACAGTCTCCTTGTCCACTTTATTCGCCGCGGAACGCCAGTTTGCCTTGAACTGTTTCTCGCTTACAACAGTTTTTGCCGTCATCTTAAGATTCCGCTTGACGATGGCCCAATATTGTTCGATTGGGCGGAGCTCTGGAGTGTTGGGAAGGTTCTTGTCCTTGGGCACCACTTGAACATTGTTGGCAGCGTACCACTCCATGGCCTTTATTCCGTAATGGCAAGATGCTAAATCCGGTCAAAATAGAACGGGATGATTGTGTCGCTTCAGGAAAGGCAGTAAACGTTTTTGTAGGCACTCGCTCAGATAAATATCCTGGTTGACGGTTTCGGTCGCAATGTTAACGTTGCTCTTCAAGCCATGACAAAGTACCAGATGGCACTATGACACTAAGCATTTTTCTTTCGCATAGAACAATTTGACAGTTTAATGTACTTGAAAATATCTGTCACCTTTCCCCGTCCGGTTGCCGTAAAAAAAAATCCTGTCCAGGAAGCTGTTTAAACTCTGCCTTGACGTAAGTTTCATCGTCCTGTACCACGCAATCAAACTTCGTCAGCATCGTCGTGTACAACTTTCGTGATCGTGCTTTGGCCGACGTGTTTTGTTTATCTTCGCGATTTGGAGTCACCATTTTCTTGTAAGTCGACAGTCCAGTTCGTTTTTAAGCTCTATCCACGGTTGAAGGCGCCACTTCCAGCTTCTTTGCGACATCTCGGACGGAGAGGTTGGGGTTCCGCTCGAAACAGCGGGCAACTCTTTTTGTCGTCTCTGTGGCCTCCGGTTTTTGATTTCCTCCCGATCCAGCTTTCCTGGCTGTCGACAACCGTTCACCGAACACTTTCAATAAGTTGGTAACAGTGGCGTGAGAGTAGTATGGATTTTCGCCATGCACTTGCAAAATTTTGATGCGTTCTCTACCTTCGATGACATTTTGATAACTGAAGTGCTAATCTCAAAATCAAAGTAGAGGCATGATGCTACACGCACACATCTTCAACATTTTTAATGCACGGTGAAAGGAAATGCGTCAAGTTTAAGTCGACCAAATTTTGATCGAAGCACCCTTTATTTCCGATGGCACTATTATCATAGAACTTGTACTTATGTACTTGGCGTATGTTTGTACCTTAACCCTCGGATCGTTAGTTGTTTCTACAGTAGTTTTTCTTTTTGTGTAGAAGCATTTCATAGACAAAACAATCATCTTCAACTTCGCCGTATCCTGTCAGTTTCAACGTAATTTTCTCTTGCATAGCCTTCGATTAATTTCTTGTGAAAAATATCCCCCTGGTTTAATTCCAAGCCAAGGAACAATAAACAACAAAATTGTTCGCAATATTCTATGCGCCATGCAACAATGTTTGCAGTCTTTCATACAACAGACTAGATTCAGAAGTTATCTGGCTTAAATTTACATGAAATATTCCATTAATTTTTCCCAAATCTAGCATTCCCTTAATGTGCAGTAGATAACGCAGAAAGTTACATGTTTCTTTCAAACTATGTATATAAGGTCTGTATCCGCAATAATCCGGACACCTCAAAACATGAATAAAACATAAATTTCGCATTATATTTCCGTTGTTGTTGTTTATTTTAGTTTCATGGGAACAATTCGTGAAGACAAAACATAGTTATTCGGTATTTGCATAAAATTTTCGAACTTTGCACTTAACTCCGTCCATTAGGGTTTGTACAGACTCTTCAGAAATCGTAGAAGCCTCATTGTCCAAATTTGTTGGAAGTGTTTGATGTCTTTGATTCCTTGCTTCTTCCCAGAAAGCTTCCGCTTCATCAGAGCCCAGTATGTCTCGATTGGTCTTAGCTCTGGGCAATTTGGCGGATTTGAGGTTTTTGGTACAATGTTCACTTGATTTGCTTGGTACCACTCCATCACAGTTTTAGCATAGTGGCATGATGCAAAATCGAGCCAGAACAAAAGTTTTTTTTTGTGACTTTTGATGAAGGCTAGCAATCGCTTCTGCAGACACTCTTTCTGATAGATCTATTTGTTGATTGTGCCTGTAGTAACGAAAGATTTGCTCTTTTTGCCACACGTGCAAATTGCTTGCCACACAAGGTATTTTTTGGGAAATTTCGATGCCTTCTTCGTTCTGAAATGCTCAACTGTAGCATTTTTGGCCATAGCAGAATAAAAAGCCCAGGAAGCTGATTGAAATCCTCCAGGACATAAGTTTCATCGTCCATAACAACGCATGAAAACTTCGTCAAATATTCGTAGTAAAAACGTCGAGCCCATGATTTTGCTGCGAAGTTCTGTTTGTCGTTGCGATTTGGAACTGTTTTTACTTTATACGACTTAAGTCCCAAACGTTGTTTTGATTTTTGGACAAAACCAGGTGACATCCCTATTTTACGAGCCACCGTTCGAATGGAGAGATTTGGGTTTTTCGTTAATATCTGTTTCACTTTTCGGTCCATGACAGGATCAGCGCATCCAATGTTTTTGTAACTTCTCGGTTTTTTCTCCACCGTCAAACGTTCCGAAAATGATTTGAGCACATCGTGAACAGTGGATTTTGCCAAATCCAATGTTTTTGCAAGGTCCCGCATTGACAAGTCAGGATTTTCCGTACATTCCGTACAAAATTCGTTCGCGCACTTGTTCTTTCGACGCCATCTTAAATACTAAACATGAAATGTAAACATCAATCATAGTCTTTTTCATCATAGGCTCTCAGCTGTACCACAGTGAAATTTTTCATTCCTACGTGCAATATTTCAAAAGTTACAATGATTTGAAGGTGTCCGGATTAATGTGGATACAAACCTTACACCACAGAAAACAGACATCCGCCTCGAGATTTGATAGTAAAATTCGATAGGAAACCTAGACTAAAGCTTGCTTCAGATAGAATTGGAACAAAAACAATTGCCTGTATTTCAGTTATTTATTATTGAATTCAAGATCCTTTTTATTCAAATGTAGCGTTTTCTTCATACTTTTAAGGAAAAATACGGATAAAATTATTCGTCACGGTTTCGAAGGAATTCTCGAATTTTTCCTGTAACACGGCTCATTAGGCGGCGCACACCTTCTTCGTCCATCGTTTTAGCTATCTTATTCCACCAGGTTTTCATCTGATTGATGTCTTTGACAACCTTTCCCTTTGCCTTGAGTCTCCTCTTCATGATTGCCCAGTATTTCTCAATAGGGCGGAACTGGGGGCAGTTGGGTGGGTTAAGGTTTTTCGGAACAACCTGGACCCCGTTCTCTGCATACCATTCTTGAACGACTTTGCTGTAATGACAGCTTGCCAAATCTGGCCAAAACATTACGGAATGGTCGTGGGATCGAATGAACGGCAAAAATCGTTTTTGGAGACACTCTTTTTGGTATAGTTCCGACGTCATTGTCTTATTTGTAACGAAAACTTTCGTTTTTTTTTGCCACAGCTGCAAATGCCCTGCCAAATCATGAATTTTCGTGCCAATTTGTCGGCAAAAACAAATTTCAATTTGGCTGGAACATCCCCCCGAGCCGTTGCCAAGTAAAATTTTTGACCTGGGATTTGCCCAAAGTCAGCCTTGACATAGGTTTCATCGGCCATCAGAAGACACCCGTCGAACTTGGTCAGCACCTGGTCGTATAGCTTCCGAGCACGGATTTTGGCCACATTATTCTGTTTTATGGTCCGATTTGGCTGTTTGCTAGCTCGATACGACTTGATTCCTTCCCGGAGTCGAGTTCTCCTCACGGTACTATGGGCAGTACCGAATTTTCTGGCCAAATCACGGTCCGACAGATTGGGATTCCTCTTAATCGTCTTCAAAATCTTACCACGCAGTTTCCGGTCGACAGTTCCACTCCGACGATTGGCTTGAGGCTTCCGAATCGTCGTCAATGTTTCCTTATACCGTTTGATAACGCGCCATACGGTATTTCTGGGCAATTTCAGCTTTTTGGCTAGCCTAGATGCAGACCACAATGGATTTTCCAAATAACTGTGCACCATTTTTTCCCTTCTTTCAGCTTCCATGTTGATTGTTTACAAAGTACAGTCGATTTGCGGAATGTCAAAAATACATACGTGAAGCCGACAAAATTCCCGACACGTGGGCGCCAAGAACTTCCAAATCCGTCCACCAGGAGCGCCACAATATGACCAAAAGTTTGTTCCAATTCTAAATGAAGCAAGACGGCCTTAGACGGCGTTGTTTTTCTAACGGTTGGCTTTAAAAAAATTACACAGTAAATTGAAAAAAAAAAATGTTCCACCCTAGATGGTTCTTTGTGTACACACTAAGGTCTTTTTTTACACGTTTCTTTTAACCCGGTTTGTTTTCGGCGATAACTCCAGAACGGAACAACTTTTCAACTTAATTCGAATCACATTTTACGTTTTGGGGAAAAAGTCATCATATGGCAGTTTTAATAAGAAATCAGAATGTTTAGTGATAATACTCAAAATTTTAAAAACTGTATTTTGACCATTGCATGGAAGGGTAACACATGCAAATAAAATCGATGCAATTTAAAATGTTTATGCATGTGAATTTATCAATTCTATTTAGTCTTTTTTTACACGCCCAACAAACATCGGTGTTGAATTAGAGCTTGTTCAAGCAAATTTGGAGAAACTGTTCAGCTGTTTCTTCTAGAATAGCTGAATAGCTTCTCCAAATTTGTTTGAACAAGCTCTAATTCAACACCGATGTTTGTTGGGCGGTTAGTAAAAGTGGAACTTATCCCCCCAGTAAAAAAAATCTTAATGCATATATTGTTTTGAGAAGGAAATAATTTCTCTTCACCATGAGGCTCTAGGAGTAGACAGCACTTGTTTGCTAGAACAAAGTTGTTAAGAGAAAGTATTGATAGTTCCGTTAGCGCAGGCTGTAAAAATTGAATAGAAGTAGTTTGAAATTGAGCGGAGCGCATTGTGAGGTAGTATTTCGAAACAAGCACAAGCAGTAAAGCAGAAGTCGTATGCCAAAAATAAACCCAAATGAGCGGGAGATAGTTTCTCTCCCATTTAGGGAATTTGGGAGTTCGAATAGACAGTTCGTTAGAACCATTTACGCTATCGGTATTATATGAGCACGATCAAGCGGACATTCTTTTGCCAGTCAAGGTGTTGCATTCGTTCCTGCCTTGACCTACTCCACATGGGGATGCTTGGCAAAAGATGTTGTGCTTGTTTCGAAATACTACCTCACAATGCCCTCCGCTCAATCACTTCTGTTCAATTTTCAGAGCCTGCCGTGCGCTAACGGAACTATCAATACTTTTTCTTAACAATTTTGTTCTAGCAAAAAAGTGCTGTCTACTCCTAGAGCCTCATGGTGATGAGAAATTATTTCCTCCTTAAAACAACATCATCACAGATCGTTACTTCGCGTATGGGAGAATACAAGGAAAGACTATATCAGTGTTAATGTATATAGATTATGGAAGTAAATCTATTAAATTCGAGTCGTCAAAATTTTCCGTGAATTAAACAAACTTCAATCATTCTATCAATTAAAACCTCTTACACGAACGTACGTACTTCCATACCAATCTCGTAATGATCCTTTCGCAGTGATTGCCTCTAATGGAATAAAATTATCTTCCACTCAAGTCTCATAATCTTCTTGGAAGCGCTCGCAATCATCAGCTGGTTCATTGAAGTCCCAATCCTTTTTGCTTATTTGAAGTAGCATAGCCACCAACTGAACTATCATCATCATAATCATCGTCGTCTTTCAAGATTTGCAGATAAACACATGTCATGGAAAGCTGTCCCTCTGGGCCACTGTCGAACGTCTTCCCATGTGTCTACTTATCTGCCGATGGGCAGACTTGTATTTACGGCCAAACGCCCACACGCCGCATTTAATGCTTGATGACTCACCATTAAAAGAGTAATTAGGGAGAAAGTCATCACTATAGCCATGAGAAACGTCAAATTGCCGCTTGAATCTTCACAACATGTCACGAAAAACTGTACTTTCCTCGCCGTCTTCCGTTCACTGTATCCTGGCTGGACCAATGTTCGAGAGACGTTAACGAGCGCATAAATCTTCAAGCGACGAACCTCAGCCTTCATGCATGAACGAATTTCCCCGAAGCCGCAACAACACGACAGGACAACGAATTTTCTTATCTTGTAGCTTCGGTGCTTCTTTCTCGCTGACCGAAAACCATATATGGCGGAATTTCAATTTCAATTCTCGATACTCCTAAATTGATTTTCATGTTTTTGCCTTTCTTTCTTCTGGGCGCGGTTGTTTCTCACCCGCGCAGAGCGGGGAAACTCTTCTTTCCATATCTCATCGAGCAATAGTACAAATTATTATTATTATTATTATATAAATTTATAATCTTCCTGACGGATGAAACCAAGCAATGGGGAGGGAAGGGGTGGACGAAATGGTTTCAAAACCAAGATCACGATTTGGTGTACGTGAAATTGAACTCCATTATTCAATCGCAATAATAAATTGAACATAATCTCTCAAAACAAATACTCGCTTGCTTTAAAAGAGAGCAACATTTACAGTTCAGTTCATTCTAATATTTCTTGAAACTTTTGTTGAATTGAATTTTCATTTACTAATCCCGCCAGCAACGGTGACAGTCAAGGTCCATCAAGAGAAAAGATCAACAAATCGTGCTCCAATGGTACATATTAAAACGAAAATGAAAAAAAAAAATCAATCTCGTGCCCAACTATTAAGCATCACTCGGAATCCAGCATCCCGGAATCTCGTTACACACGGACACACGGCAAACACATATCCATGGATGGCAAACACCAGAATGATCAATTCTAGCATCAGAATAGGATGGTACACATGAAGACAAAACGCGTCCGTTGATTTCTTCTCGTGGTGGCGTGGATTGTAAGCAAGGGTTTGGCGGCTCAACAACAACAACAACAACAACAACAACACCATCAACAAGAGTCTTATGTTTTGGTTGTACATAAGTAAGACGAAGGAAAGAAAAAACAAATACACAAACGAACTCTTAAGAGATGAGGAGAAAATTATAAGTGGATGATGTTATGATTTCGTTCCTTCGTGAGGTGGTTCGTTTGCGCGGTTGGTTATTTTTAAAAGTGGTTCTGACTCTTGAGGCCTTTTTCAGCCCGGTATCTTCCTACTATAGGAACGCGGAGAGCAATATCAAGCGAACAGCGCGAACGTGTCCTCTTCTTTCCATTTTTGGGCTGTATTCTTCAACGGTTTCGTGCTTGTTGTTGTGGTGGCTGCGATAAGAAGCAAGAAATCTACCGTCCGATGTAGTGGAATTGGCTTTAGTGGGTATGTTTGCACAATGATTTTCAATTCTAAATTTGGAAAATGTTCAGAAAATAATTATAAATAATCCCAAAAGTGATTATTGATAGAAGCTTTGATCCGGAACCTAGGGAGAAACCCATATCAGAATGTATGGAGAGTCACGCCTATTTGTTGGGGCGTAGAACCACTGCGTCCACTGAGTTGAACTTTTGTGGTATACTCCTGTTCACTATTCTAATTCGCATCTTAAAGCTAGATCACCATGTGTCAAGTGACCAGCCTAAGACGCGTCTCCCAGTCAGGCAAAGTTGAGTTTATAAAATCCACCACCTTTCCAGGATTTGCAGCCAAAATTTCTTTAGGTTGCATATAGCCACTGTACAGAAATTTAAGTCTGCTCTTGTACATAGCATCACAACTGCAAAGCAGATGTTCCGAGGTTTCACGTTCCATGTTACAGAAACGACAGATATCATTCTGAACCTTGCCAATGTTTTTCAAATGATATCTACTCGGGCAATGTCCGGTTACTAGGCCAGTATAGGTACAAAGGAGCTCCAGAAGCTTTTTACTAATTGTAACATATGGAATTATAAACCTTTTCGATTGAACACACTTTGTGGTGACCAACCAATTGGTCATCACCCTTGCTTTTCCCAAGATTTTAATTCCATTTTTATGGCACAGTATGATATACCGCAGAAAGGTTCTGGGCCAATAAACTGTGCATTGAACTTTGATAAGCAAGCTCTGTCTGCCCTTTCATTGCCTTTCAATGCCACAGTGTCCCGGAACCCAGAATAAATTTACCGAGTTCTTTTGGCACACCTTTCACAATGAAAGAATGCATTTCCAGACAAGTTTGGATGTGCATTTATAATTACTTAACGCTTTGAGTGCCGCTTGGTTGTCTGTAAAAATACAAATATTTGCATATCTATATTTCCTCTTCAGACAAACGTTAACACATTTTGTTATAGCAAAGATCTCCGCTTGGAAAACCGTTGATAGTTTCCCATCACCACTGGGATTTCTACCCCAGGGCCGAAGATTCCTGCTCCTGTTTTTGTTCCAATTTTAAGCCATCTGTGAAGAAATTTATGGAGCCATGACGAACAGTGGGACCTCCGACTTCCCAATCTATACGTCACGTTTCACATATGTTGTAAGGGATGTCATGGCTTCCACAGGTTTTCTCCAGTCTCCATTCATATAGGTAGCCATGATCTCGAGACTTATTCGCTACATGGTTAACGGCAGTTGAACGCTCATATTTTGCAGTATGGTGCTCCATCTAGTGAAGCACCATACTGCAAAAATGAGCGTTGTAGGTTAACGTTAACCCTGTGCTTAGAATAGGGTCTCGGGGTGCTTAAGTCGCTACCTACCCTACATCACTTTTGAAAGCTTTGTCTAAGTCACCAGACATGCAAGTTTTCGACCGTTTAAGTCTAAATATACTCTTTTTCCGCTTCTAGTTGCAGCGTATTCGTGCAAAGGCGTGTAGATTTAGAATTGCATTCAGCGCATATGATGGAGTGCTGCACATTGCTCCCGTTATAGCAATGGATACTAGCCGTTGAAGTTTTGTAAGCTTTTTCAGTGCAGTAGCCTCTTTTGTTTTTGGCCACCACACAAAGAAGCATACGATACTTTTGGACGTATTAAGGATGTATAAATCCACATTATCATTTTTGGTCTTAGACCCCATTTTCTGCCAAATGTTTTTGAGCATATCCAGAAAGCACTGGTTGTCTTACCGATCACACACTCAAGATGAGCATTCCAGTTCAGTTTGGCATCCAGTATCACTTCTAACCTGTTCACTAAGATGAATCTTTAATCCCCCTAGCTGAAACGCTTTTAGACTAAAATTCCTTTTCCTAGTGAAAGGTACAATTACTACTTTTGCTGGATTAATGCTAACGCCCTCCTTGATACACCAAGACTGGGTGTATTTAAGGCCTATTGCATTCTTTCTGAAATGATGTTGTCAAATTTTCCCCTCATTATAATGCCTATATCATCTGCAAAACCTATAACCTCGAAACCTTTTTCCTTTTCCTCTAAGCATCTTAAAAGCTCGTCTACAACTAAGGACCACATTAGTGGTGAGAGGACTCCTCCTTGGGGACAACCTTTCGTTGTCCGTACTGTAATAGACGAACTTCCCAGCTCTGAAGTGATTTCTCTTTTTGCGAGCTTAGTATGAACCGAGTTAATTATGTTCATGCCAAAGTTCCTTTTCTTCGTGGCACGAGCCTTAGACGAATAGGAAGCGTTGTCGAAAGCTTCTTCAATATCTAAGAAAGAACAAAGTGCTATTTCTTTACCGATAGAGCTTTTCTTACCTTCTGAAACCACACTATGTAGTGCCGTAACTGTTGACTTACTAGACTGGTAAGCAAACTGGAACTCAAATAGTGGATACTTGTTCATGTAATTTGAATTGATATAATCATTCAACACTTTTTCCATAGTCTTTAATAGGACTGATGAAAGACTAATGGGTTTGTATGATTTAGGATGCGCCTTGTCTCGCTTTCCTACTTAAGGTATGAAGATAACTTTTACTTGCGTCCATGAAGTTGGAATATGGTTAAGTCTTAAACTTGCCCTTGAAATCTCAATTAATGGTGAGATCAACACTGCTTCGCCGTTTTGAAAAAACGCTGGAAATATCCCATCTATTCCTGCAGATTTGTAAGGCTGCAAAGATTTCAACGCATTTTCTACCCTGGCTTTCTTAAATATTTTATCAGCCAAGTCATTTACGGCGATTTTTGTTCTAACAGACATTTGAGAAGTCCTTGTAGAACTTCTTCCACCTTCAAGTGATCCATCTCTGATTGGATCTACACACAAAGCTGATCCAGGAAAATGTGTTTCCATCATCAACTTAAACGTTTCACTAGGAGTTTTTTTGTAAGAACTCCATCCTCATTTTTCAGATTCTCAAGTACAATCGTATGATCCTTAGCAAGAGCCCTCTGAAGTCTTGCGACTTCCGAACTATTGCTTCTGTTTTCACACGTTAGAACCCAGAATCTTCGTTTAGATTTTCTTATTTCTTTATTGTACTGTAGGGGGTCCAATCTGAGATCCCTGCCCTTCGGTTCAGAAAGGGGTATGGGCGCGTTCTGTCGAGTCGGTCGCGGCAGATTTCATGTGTGAATCGGCTGCCCCATCAACGTTCAAAAGTGCTTGAACCAAATGGACAGCTTGTAATGATCACTTGAAGATGAGATGGGGGATCATTGCCCTGTTATTCCCAAATGAAGCACGTTGTAAAACGTTTCTTGTATTCTATAACCAAACATGATGGAATTGAGTAGACGAGCAAAAACTCAACGGGAATGATCTCTCATATGCATCCGTCGAACCATTCTGAACGGCCGTTGTGAGAATATCACCATGAAAATCTCACATGCGCATAGCGTGTTACCAATCACTAATCCCTTTTCCTTTCTATTCTCTTCCCTATCCTATGACCACGTGCAATATAATATCGTCATCCTAAAGTCAACTCTTCAAATGCAGTAACATCAAGACAACACAGAGCAATAAAGAACGGTATAAACCCTAACCAATTTTACTTCCAGACAATTTTTTTTAACACAAGGTAAGCAATCAAATGACCATTACAAAATATACTGAATATCATCATATCGACATAATATATAACGGGAAAAGGAAGGGACCATCGGGGCACCCAAGTGAAACGATTTGGATAGGGAGCATGGGACTGCCTATTGTTAACATTTCGTGGAACAAGGGCGGGCTATTCTGTCAATCAAGGGCGTGAACTTGCTTTTGGAAGGAGATTCTCTTCCCTATATTCGCGGGTTTCGCGTAAGTGTCTCTGCTTACGGGCCCGTCCAAACGTTTTTGGCCTTTCGTACAAGAGCTTGAAGATCACAAACAACAGTAGAATCCTGATCAAATCGTTTTTCAGATTATTCCACTGTTATGTAAAGTTACCTAGCTACAATAGATGGTAGTATCTCATCATCATTATTATCATGTAGGGGGTGCAATCTGAGATTCTTTTCGCTTTATTAAACAACCTACGAGATGTTTTACGCAGACGTTCCAACTTAAAGTTCCACCACGAAACATCCCTGTTAGAAGACAATTCCTTAATAGGACAACTAATATTGAAAGAATTCAAAATCGAATCATTTACCTTTTGAGAAAAAGATAGGTAAGCTTAGTCTAATCCGCTTGGTTGTATTCAGGCATGCCGACAAAGTCTTTACGGATAATTTGCAGACACCCTGTATCCGAAAACCTTATGGGCATTTAAATTCCAGTGCATGTCGGAGCACGGAACCAAATGGGCCCTCAAATTTGCAGGTCAATCAAATCTAAATTTAGAGTAGGATAACCTCCTCAACTAACACTTTGTGCCTTTTGACAGCTGCTCGAAGACAAATATCAAGAATCTGATCACTGGTATACTAATGGATCGCTCGCTGAAGATATAGTTGGATATGGAATAATCGGTCCGAACACAAGAATCGAAGCCGGTTTACCCAACCAGTGCTCATTGTTTACAGCGGAGGCAAAAACACTTGCTGAAGCAGTTGAGTATACGTGTTATCGGCAACACTGTTAGTGTCGAATCGGCGTTGAAACCACTGTCGGTTCCCTCGCAACTGAGTAGTTCTCGCTGTGTGCAATGACAGTTCGGGAAGCAGAAGTATATTTTAACGGCACGGTTTATTATTGTATGGAATTTATGCGCAAGTGAAATTGAAATAGAGCTCCAGAAAGTGAAATTTGCATTATTGAAGTAAGTGTAATTAGCAATATGTTTGGATTAGTATACTGAATGACCATTTGATTGTTACATTTAGTGATCAAACCGCTCAGTTGCGAGGGAACCGACAGTGGTTTCACCGCCAATTCGACACTAACAGTGTTGCCGATAACATCCTCCGACCCGTGAACTGCTTCCGTTTCCTAGGTCACTTCATCCGGCTTCCTTTTGTCTCCTACAACATCCAGAACTGCAAGCTTAACTGCGGGTCTGGCGAATATTTCACGCGTTGTCTGCACCACCGTACGTCACACTTCGCCTGATTTGTCCGGAAAGACTTCCAGAATTCGTCCTCGTTCCCAAATGTTACGTTTATTCTCATCGATGATCACGACTAAGTCACCAGGCTGCAACGGCTTAGTTTTCTCGAACCACTTCGTTGTTCTGGTCAACCTCGGTATATACTCCAATACTTATCTTCGCCAGAACTCGTCCACAATATTCCTTGCTATGGCCCAACTATCTGGAAGAATGACTGACTGATCCGCTGTAACTGTTGGCTGCTGGATTCCACTCGACCCGTACAGCAAGAAGTGATTTGGAGTAAGCGATCCCCTCTGCCTCCAGCATTACTGTTTCCAGAACCTCGTCGCTAGGATGATGCGGGCTGTCCGATGTCGCTGCCATCGACACTTTAACGGACTTCACCATCCACTCCCATGGTCCTCGCATGTGTGGAGCTGCAGGAACGTTCAAATTCCACTGTGTCCGGGCGTTTGTGAACATAGCTACGGAATCCACATTAATTTCTTGGATTTTCTGCATCTCTTCGGAAAGTTGACGACTGGCTCCAACAAAGTTGGTGCCGTTGTCGGAAAAGACCCCATCAATGGTGGGGCTGGAGCTGCTTTCTTAATTTTGCAATACTGACAGCAGCGACACACACTTCGTACTACCGTTCGCGTTCTCCGAATGTAGGACTGTTGTCGTAGCTCGTTACAAACTGTCTCGCTGTTGGCACGAAGTCTCGCTGGTGAAACTAAGCACAACGAGGAAAGTTATTCGGTTGTTCCTAGGCAGATTGACTGGGTGTCTGCTTCGAAGGAAATGTTAGGAGCATTCTCGATTCTGCCTCCGACTCGTAATACTCCGATTTCGTCCAAGAAAGGGGTAGTGCACGGATTGAACCTTTTGACATACTATGTCCTTCGCCCAATAGATGAATTTCTTCCGCATACATTTCTGCTTGAGTCTGACGCCAAAGTTTTTCCTCTGCTTTTGTAAACTCACTCTGACTCAGTATTTTTAACAATCTTGTTTCAGTTGCTGTATGTTTCCACACTGCTACCGCTCGGTGAACATACGCGATCGTTCGTAGTAGGCTGTTCCAGTTTGAGAAACGCTGCACGTCTGCCACTTCCACTTTCGTCTTCGCAACTTTCGTCTTCGCAGCTATCAATGAGCACCGACTCTCTCCGTCTACGGTCATCCTTAAATTGACAACGCACGCGCAAACTGACACACTTGCGTCCGTGAAGCCATGGATCTGGATTTCGCTGACCTGCTGGGGCCAGACGGTTTTGAAGAAACAGCGAGGAACTTTCACATCGTTGATCTTTCGGTACTGCTCAATCCACCTAGTCCATGGGCCGTGTAACGGCTCCGCTATTGGTTTGTCCCAGCTCGTGCCAGTGTGCAAAATTTCCTGCATCAGTATTTTCCCCTGCACAACGAAATACGCGACCAATCCTAAGGGATCGTACAGTTTCATAACAATCCGCAGAACCTGACGCATTATCGGAATCGTACATTCGGTATCCAGAACCTCCTCAACTCCTTGCTGGTTGAATGTGAATGCGTCTACTGATGGTAATAATCCACATCACACCCAGGACTCGTTCATATGCTTGGTCTTTATCCAGGGGTAGTAACTTACTGATTGTCGAACTCGATTCTTCAATTCGGTCTAGCACTTCCTGCTCGTTAGAGAGTATTTTTCCAAATTGGAATCCTGCGTCTTCATGGATTTCTCTTACTTCATCCACGAGTTCTACTGCTTCGTCCACTGAATTAACGCTGTCCAGGAAGTCATCTACGTAGTGATTCTTGGTTACCGCTTCTACTGCCCTTGGATTCTTTTTACTGTAGTCGGACGCATTCCAGTTTTTCACAAACTGCGCTGTGCATGGAGAGCTCGGTGCACCGAACATCGCAACATTGATCACGTAGATTTGTAGCTCTTCCTCGGGACTAGTCCTCCACAGGAAGCATTGCGACTATCTATCTTCGTCGTGGATGAGGATTTGCAGGAACATTTCCCGTATATCTGATCAAACGGCGACCTTTGCCTTGTCTGAAGCGCAGCAGAACCTCCATTAGGGACACGAGAAGATCCGAACCTTTAAGGAGCATGACATTGAAGCAGACTCCACCAGCCTTCGCAGCCTTACCTTACCAATCAGACTAAGGCCAGCGTGGCCTCTGCTGTGAACAGAAGTTGTCTCCATTCTATTCGGTCCATGGTTGTCACTCGCCAACCTCGCTGTCTGCGGAGGGTCCGCAGGTCGCCTTCTACTTGATCGATCCACCTTGCTCGTTGCGCGCCTTCTTGTACCTTTCTTCTTGTACCTGTCGGTTCGTTTTCGAAAACCATTTTCACAGGACTGTCGTCCGACATTCTTACGACATGCCCAGCCTATCGTAGTCGACCGATTTTTGCGATGTGTACGATGGCAGGTTCTCCCAGCAACTGATGCAATTCGTGGTTCATTTGCCTCCTCCATGTTCCGTCTTCCATCTGCACTCCACCGTAGATGGTACGCAGCACCTTCCGTTCAAAGACTCCAAGGGCGCGTTGGTCCTCCATTAGCAATGTCCATGTTTTGTGGCCGTAGAGAACTACCGGTCTAATTAACCGACGACACACATCACTCGATCCATCGTTGCTTTGATCAACCGCGTCAGTTTTTCCGGAAATCCATATTCGCGCATGATTTGCCATAGCTGGTCTGCCATACGCCTTCCCAGCCGTCATACGAATTTCATTCGGTTTCTTGGGGTTGATCACTACTCCCAGAGGTAGATACCAGACACGGTCAGGTATCAATCGGACTACCCCTTCTTGTGATGCCTTACTGATGTAATGTTTTTGTTCATAATTGTCGATCTGCTCGTTCATCCTTCTGCGAGGCTCTAAATCTCTATACAGACGCTTCTCTAGTCCTTGAACTACTCATTGCCATCTTGTAGCTCTCTGCGGAGTGAACATTGCCATTGCGCCATAGTAAACCGGACTCTATTCTAGACGCTCGACATACAGTTGTTGCTTCCAAAATACTGCGTCCCCGCTTATCTTCTTCTGACTCTATCAGCGTTGTTACTACAGCTTCTTCGACGGCAAAAAACCTCTTCATGGAATCGTATAAGTCAATGTTACTCATCTCTTGACAGACGTGGAGGTTTTGCTGTTCAATAGATCCTTTGTTACCTGTATTCCTTCCGTAGATGCACCAGCCAAGGCGAGTTTTTGTTGCCACTGGACCACTCCTTCCACCTTCGCGTATCTTCAGGCTGGTTATTAGATGTACGTGCTCGATGCCGATGATCATTCCAGGATTTGCATCGATATAACTGTTGACTGGAAGACCCTGTAGGTGTGGGTAAGCTTTCGACAGTTCGGAGTAGTTTACTGGTTTGACTGGGAAGCCCTAGTTCATGGGAAGCCCTAGTTCACCGTCCGTACGTTACTTAGTTGGAATGTATTCTGCTTGCCAGTACCAGACATCTCCAAAGCGATTCTTCTGTAGCACTTCTCATGCCTGCCAATCTTTCCGGTTCATCCTAGCCAAACGTTGTCCGGTTCTCCTTCGACTGAGCTGCGATCGCCTCCTCTAACAGTGTCCACGATGATCCATCATCCAGGAAAGCGTAGGTTTCCACCTATTTTCCGTTCCCATAGATAGTTACTGGTAGTTATCTAAAGAGGGAAAATGACTTCGTATGGTGACAGTTGTGATGCACTGTTTCAGTTGGCTGAGTTGTTTCAACCGGTCCGCTTCGGCTGGGCTGACTACTGTGCAGAAGCTTGTGATGCTAAATACGACAGCCATCTATGCCGCACTCTATCTTCGAGTGGCATGGCCACTTTCGATGCGGAATTAGACACAGACGACATAAATTCTTCTGGCGCATTGCTTCCCATCTCGCTGCGATATTCAATCACTTGAAACTCGAACAGTTCACGGTTTGATAATTTTGGTTTCCACAATACGAGCAGGGTTTAGCAGAAGTCTCGCTCTCTTTCTTCGTAGCACTTGATGATTCATTAGCGTGTGTGAACAGCTACTCTCGTTGCTTCGGCTTTTCTGCTCCGACTTGCTTGTGTTGAATTTGAGCTGAGTCAACATCGATGGTCAGCTCTGACGCTAGATTCACAAGGCCTGCCATAAAACTGTTGAATGTGGCCAAGCTGACGGTTGCAAATGCTTGCTTGTAAGTACCCCACTGCAGCATCAGAGAAGTTGGAAGTTTGTCGACCAATTCTTGGATCAACATTGGATTCGACAGGTGGGTCTGTTGATTGGCCAAGCCGATGTGATCGACAAAATTCTGTATCGCTAGTCCATAGGCGACAATCGAGTTCAAATTATCTGACTTGGGTGGTGGGACGTTTCGCACTTTCTTCAAGAGAAAACTGATTAGTATCTCCGGTTTTCCATAGAGCTTATGAAGCGTATCCATAACATACGGGACTGAAGCTGGGAGCAGTAGACGACTTCATACTGTTTCTAATGCAGAGCCTCCCAAACATCGCTGCAATCTGGTCAAATTATCAGCATCGGTGTACCCACAAACCTCCGTTGTGTTCTTGAAGGAAATGTAGAAAATAGGCCATTGAACTTCGGCAGCTCGCGAGGCATAACGAATGATAAAGCAGTAATTTTCAGTGATTCCGCGAGTTGTCTGGCAGCTCCAGAGTCTGGAAGATCCACAAATTATTCCATTCAGCGCACTGAGATTGCAACCGAAGGCAGAGAAAAAACGTTCACTTCTATTGAGTATCAGGATATACAGGAATTTTGGGCAATGAAAGAGCCGATGATGCACGACTGTCGCAAGACAAGATATTGTAAAATAGACGAAAAAAGCAGTTTGGAAAACACCCCAACAATTGTAATCAGACCACCAGGAACACATTTAAAATTGTAAAACATAAAATAGATAAACTCATGTACAGAAATGAAAAAAAAAAGAACAAATAGCATCAACTAGACTACGATTAGGACACACTTGGTTCACAAAGAAACATTTATTCGAGAAGACACCTCCAGAAACGTGTACAGTATGCAAACGAGAAATAACAGTTCATAACGTGCTTGCTGCTTGCCCAAATTATAACACTACTAGATTAAAATTAGGAATTAGCAAACCAATTAAAGAGCGAACTCGAAATTATTGCGACACATTCAACAGGGCATAACTTTTTTACCATTGGGTAAAAAAATCAATCAAATTTTGCACACTTTCTCATTGATGTGTATTGTTTACATGCTGTCAAACGTCAAAGTCGTGTTTTTCGATTCAACGAAAATGGAGGTGAACCAACGCGAGTCGAGAGAACAAATTCTTTCCAGATGGAAACACCTGGAATTTCCTGACCTGTCGCACCGGCAGTTGGGAAAAATGTTGAACATTCACCATTCAACCGTCTCCAGAGTGTTGAAGCGGTTCCAGGAGCAGTTGACGTTGGACCACGGCAAAGGAGCTGGAAGAAAACCGAGACCGGAGAACAAAAAGACGGAGGGAAAGGTGAAGCGGATGATTAAAGCGAATCCCAACGTCTCAAGCCGTGATTTGGCTAAAAAGATAGGCATGTCGCAGAGCTACGTCCAGAATGCAAAGAAGAGAGTTGGACTACATACATACAAGGTACAGAACTTCCCAAACCGCGATGAGCGGCAACAATCGACGGCTTAAACTCGGGCACGGAAGCGCTACGAGAAGATGCTGACAAAATATGGCTGCTGTGTGATGGACGACGAAACGTATATAAAAGCCGATTTTAAGCAAATTCCGGGGTTGAGTTTTTCACCGGCAAGAGCAAGTTCTATGTGGACGACAAATTTAAGAAGAAGAAAATGTCGAAGTTCGCCTCCAAATATCTCATTTGGCAGGCCATCTGCTCCTGCGGACTGAGGAGTGAGCCTTTCGTGACAAAGGGCACAGTAAATGGCGAAATCTACAAATCTGAGTGCCTCGAGAAGCGCCTTTTGCCGTTCTTGCAGCAGCACGACGAAGCTCCGCTACTTTGGCCAGATTTGGCATCATGCCACTATTCTCAAAGTGTCCTGGAGTGGTATGAGGTCAATTCTGTCCATTTTGTTCCAAAGGACCTGAATCCGCCAAACTGTCCGGAGCTGCGCCCGGTGGAGTAGTACTGGGCAATGATGAAGCGGGAACTTCGGAAGAGCAAGAAGACAGTCAAAGACGAAAATGACATGTTAAGAAAATGGAAAAAAAACTGAGAAACTGGTACCGGATGACACTGTAAAGACTTTGATGGAGGGCATCAAGCGAAAATGCGTTCAATTTTACACTCAAGGCTCCATCGATTAACTTTTTTTTTGATTTTTGAAGTAAATATATGTATAAAACTACCCTAAAATTTTAGTTTGATTCTAAACATTATAAGAAAATTGGCCTGACATCTTCGGTGTCGCAATAATTTCGTGTTCGCCCTTTATACCTCCTCGCTCCTGAAAAAATAGTTGGTATTTAAAATCACCTAAAGACCTATTTTGTGTGCAAATGTGCCTTAATAAACGTTACAATAGGAAACCACCTTCACCGATCCTAATAAAATCTCGAAACACTTTCTGAAAGTTAAATCATTCGAAACCACCCCAAAGCACAGTACATCAGCACACAAAGCGCTCCAACCATCTCAGAAGAAACAACCACCAGAAAGATAATGACGGTGAGAGGGCCGCTCCTGGAGATCTGACGGACGACTGGTGCTGGATGCTGGATGCTGGGTGTTGGGGCAGCTGCGCGCCGCCGCATTGTCGAGGCAAAGGGCGCGTTAGTAGCTTCGGCGGCATCACCGGTATGAGTGGATCCCGGCAAAGAGTCGTAAAGTGGAATGAGCCACAGCGATGTGGGACGCTTATTATACCTAAGAACGTTGAATTTGATAAAACCAGTTTTTTTTAAGGTTTTCTCATTTTGGTTACCTTCTTCCTGTACTTCGATGCTCTTCCCCCATCTCACCGGTTCGAAAACCAGTCAATTTATATACATGAATATAGATTTCTGTTGCGTTCTGCTTCATTTCTGATCTTTTTTTTTTCGTAGAGGCCATCCGAAAAAAAATCCGTGGGTTTGAATCGGTTGGCGCGGTCACTGCGGACGACGAAAGTGGTTAATTGGTCATAAATGCAGTACTCGTTCTGTGATTGTGAGTTTATTGCCATCATAATTTCGGAAAGGAAGAGCAGCATTTTTGGTGCTGTTCCTCGCAAGGGAGATGTGTTGGTCAGGAAAGAGTGAGTTGTGAAATTTATGTGTAATCAGCCGAGTCGAATTTCTGTCTTTGATTTGCATTTACATATTTTGATATTTTGTTGATTCCATAAACCATTATTTCTCGTTTAAAATCACGCCAATCGTCGATTATTTCCCGCTGAATAATGCAGCACTTCTACGCGGATGCTGACTAAGTGTGATTCCGATGCTGCAATCCGATTAATTTTCGTATACCATATAACTGAAGAAGGCATACAGATTAATGGTTGTTTTTATTTTCCATCCCTAATCTGTTGCTGGAGTAGGCGCATACCGGTTAAATTAAAAATTTACGACCGCAAAAGGTTTTAATTACACGCAGCGACGCAGCCGTAAAACATCTCATCGCCCAGCAGCTCAGCAGCATAGCCGGCTTATGTTTCGGGCGATTGCTAGGACCATAATGCTATGCACACACATCCACACACACATAAAACGTTCATTACCTACTGGGATCCCTCGCTGGCGCTGGTCACCTCCGCCATCGTCCATCTCCGACCGATCAACGCTGTCGGCTAGGAGCATAAAACATGCGGCAGAAAAATTTGCCTCGGGGGATTCACAACCTACATTCCGTGTTTATGTTTTCGCTTGGACATCGTTAAATGGAGCGCACGATCGGGGGGCACAGATGGGATAGGATACTGTTTGCGCCACCCTGGAGCCACCACTCAGCGAAATGTGAAATGTTCATGCTACAAGGTGGAGTAGGAGGGTTTTTCTGGAGATTTGGCAAGTAGGACATTCATTTCTTCTACGGAACCTAAAGACTGTATTCGATGAAATTTGGACACACGCAATTGTTCGTAACTTTTTAGCGTGTGGGTAAAAATTATTGAAATGTTAACTGAATGTATTTCATTGTGTTGTGTCAATTGTGTAATGAGTTTCGTGAAAATCGTCGAGTGATTTCAGTGATGGCTTCGAATGAAGAAATAGTGCGCCAACAAATTTTGGGCACTCACTTCGAAAACCCAAACGCTTCTCATCGATGGATCGAAAAACAGCTCAACAGAAAACACATTCAACCGTATCTCATGTGATCAAAACGTTCAAGGACCGTAAGACAACCAAGCGGGAAAATGGTAGTGGCAAAAAACGTGGTACATCAAATCCGGAGAATGCCAGGATGGTATTGAACCAATTTAAGCGTTATCCCAACATTTCGATCAGGGATGTTGCGAAAGAGGCGAAAGTTTCAGTTTGTTTTGTGCAGAAAACAATGAAACGTTCTGAATTACATGTGTACAAGGTCCAGAAGGCACCGAACCGGAGCGATAAACAGACCTCGGTGGCCAAAACACTCGTGCAAGAAAACTGTACAGGGAGTGGCTCACAAAACCGTTTTGCATTGTGATGGACGATGAGACCTACATTAAAGCCGACACCAAACAAATGCCAGGACAGGAACAACAAGTCGCCACCTCTAAGTTGGCCGTTCCGGAGAGTGTACGGAAGAAGAAACTGTCGAAATTCGCCAAAAAATTACTTGTCTGGCAAGCGATCTACCTCTGGGACCGTCAACGGACAAACCTACAAGGACGAATGCCTCCAAAAACGACTTCTGCCCTTCTTGAGATCTCAGGATGGCCCGACACTGTTTTGGCCGGATTTGGCATCTTTCCACTATGCCCGGCCCGTCTCAGACTGGTACAAACATAATAATGTAGTTTTTGTACCAAAAGACGTCAACCCTCCAAACACTTCGGAACTTCGCTCAATTGAAAAATGTTGGGCAATCATGAAGGCAAAGCTCGATAAAACTCCAAAACTGATAGAAAATGAACTTGAACTAAAGAAAGTGTGGTTAAAAGTAAGTAAGCGAGTCCAAAATTTGATGAAAGGGGTCAAGGCAAAGGTGCGTGCATTTGGGTTGGGAGAAGAGGTTCAATAAACCAATGATGTCAAAACTTAACCATTTAGTAGTACTTAATTTCCAGAAAGTTTGAAAAGAATCGGGCTCAAGGAAAATTTTTGGTGACCTATTTGGTGTGTCCAAATTTCATCGAATATAGTCTTTATGCGTGTACTCTTTGAGATATTACAAGTTACTTGTATTCTTTTGGTAAGAAAAAGATGTTTCAATGTTTTATAAATCCAGCATTTATCTTTTGAAGAATGTATTTTTTGTGATGAGGAGTAAACGTATAAATTACAGCATTAACAGTTTGTTTCCACTCTCGGGTCGGTTTTCAGAATTATCTCTCCGGCTCCTCACCAGGTGTGAAGTTAAGAACACCCAGGTAATCGAAAACTTTGAGAAGCTTGTTGAGTTGAATTCGCAAACTCGCTTCATGACTTTGTACCATTTGTACATAACACATGTCTCTCCAACTTCGGCAGTTCGGTTCATTTTGATTTATCCATGAAGCAGGAGCCTCATGGAATCCCAGAGCATCATCGTCCTATGCTTGGCTTGCTGATTCTACACTTAATCGTTCTTCACTGGCGGATCGTTGATAGAGGAGTCAGCAGGCTTTGGAATATTTAATGAAATTCATAACGCCAATCGTAAACTTCAAGCTCCTTGTTCCGAATATTTACGCTAGAAACTATTGCCTCACTTACACAGGATCAGTATTTCATTTTCACGGATAGTCTCAGTTCTATAGAGGCTATTCGCTCCTCGGGGCCGGTAAAGCACTCCTCGTATTTTCTCATGAAAATACTGGACCTTCTAGGTGCTTTATCTTCGCGTTATATTATCATCACCTTTGTATGGGTCCCATATCGTTGTTCAATTCTGGGCAATGAGAAAGCGGACTAGCTTGCAAAGGTGGGCACTATAGAAGACGATATTTACGATCGACAAATTGCCTTTACTGAATTTTTTCCCATTTTTCGTCAACAGCCACTCCGTCAGCTGGCAGTATCAATGGAGTAAACGAGATTTGGGGCGATTGCAATATTCTATCATCCCAAATGTGTCGTTCAATCATTACTGTTTGAACGCTCATTTATACCGTGTTGGGCTGAGCGACAGCAATCTCTGTGAATGTGGACAAGGTAACCAAGACGCAGATCACGTTATTTGGTCTTCTGCCGAGCATCGTGGGGTCAGATCTGAGCTTTATGATTCCCGTTGGGCTTGAGGTAGACAACCCAATGTGCCAGTTCGAGATATTTTGGCTATACGTGATTTGACGTTTATGAAACTTATTTATGTGTTCTTAACTAACATTAGCTTTAGATTGTACTTTTTTTAACCTGTATGTTTAAAGGGCGAACACGAAATTATTGCGACACCGAAAATGGCATGCCAATTTTCTTATAATGTTTAGAATCAAACCAAAATTTTAGGGTAGTTTTATACATATATTTACTTCAAAAATAAAAAAAAAAGTTAATCGATGGAGCCTTGAGTGTAAAATTGAACGCGTTTTCGCCTGATGCCCTCCATCAAAGTCTTTACAGTGTCATCCGGTACCAGTTTCTCAGTTTTTTTTCCATTTTCTTAACATGTCCTTCTCGTCTTTGACTGTCTTCTTGCTCTTCCGACGTTCCCGCTTCATCATTGCCCAGTACTACTCCACCGGGCGCAGCTCCGGACAGTTTGGCGGATTCAGGTCCTTTGGAACAGAATGGACAGAATTGGCCTCATACCACTCCAGGACACTTTTAGAATAGTGGCATGATGCCAAATCTGGCCAAAATAGCGGAGCTTCGTCGTGCTGCTGCAAGAACAGCAAAAGGTGCTTCTCGAGGCACTCAGATTTGTAGATCTCGCCATTTACTGTGCCCTTTGTCACGAAAGGCTCACTCCTCAGTCCGCAAGAGCAGATGGCCTGCCAAATGAGATATTTGGAGGCGAACTTCGACATTTTCTTGTTCTTAAATTTGTCGTCCACATAGAACTTGCTCTTGCCGATGAAAAACTCCAACCCCGGAATTTGCTTAAAATCGGCTTTTATATACGTTTCGTCGTCCATCACACAGCAGCCATATTTTGTCAGCATCTTCTCGTAGAGCTTCCGTGCCCGAGTTTTAGCCGTCGATTGTTGCCGCTCATCGCGGTTTGGGAAGTTCTGTACCTTGTATGTATGTAGTCCAGCTCTCTTCTTTGCATTCTGGACGTAGCTCTGCGACATGCCGATCTTTTAGCCAAATCACGGCTTGAGACGTTGGGATTTGCTTTAATCATCCGCTTCACCTTCCTTCCGTCTTTTTGTTCTCCGGTCCCGGTTTTCTTCCAGCTCCTTTGCCGTGGTCCAACGTCAACCGCTTCTGGAACCGCTTGAACACTCTGGAGACGGTTGAATGGTGAATGTTCAACATTTTCCCAACTGCCGGTGCGACAGGTCAGAAATTCCAGGTGTTTCCATCTGGAAAGAATTTGTTCTCTCGACTCGCGTTGGTTCACCTCCATTTTCGTTGAATCGAAAACACGACTTCGAGTTTGACAGCATGTAAACAATACACATCAATGAGAAAGTGTAAAAATTTCGTTGATTTTTACTCAATGGTTAAAAAGTTGTACCCTGTTGAATGTGTCGCAATAATTTCGTGTTCACCCTTTAGTATAAGTTTTTTTCATCTGTGTTTGTGTTTATTTTTTTTCTCAAAAATGTGCGTTTAAAAAAAATCCAAAGTTGAATAGTTATAGGTTTTTAGACAATTTAGAGTTTAAAATAAATATTTTATGTAAACCCTACATCAAATTTCCGCTCAAATTTCCACCCGTTTAATTGTTATTCCTATTAACCTCGAGACGGCCGCGGGTAATCCGTTCTTTCCCCTAACTTTAGTTTTTAAGATAAATAATGTATATATATATATATATATATACATATATATATATATATATATATAATATAGATATACATATATATGAATTGGCCTGTACATACATAAATGATAAAAATAGAAAAGGCATTACCAGTTTACAATGCGACAGTCCGAGAATAAGGTTTTTACACAACAAAATCTAACCAAAGAAAACTCGCAGCATAACATTATTTCTAATTATTTCAAAATCCGTAAAAAATCATCGTAACAAAAGGTCAATTTATAACTAATGTATATCAAAATATTACTATTCAGACTTGTTATACATGTATGCTCTAATTTTACGTTTAGTACCATCCATTAAGTTCTGCATTGTGTCTTCAGTCACTTTTCTGGAAGCATTTTCCCACTTTTTAGAAAAATCTTTCTCATTGTTTGCCTCTTCTTTCGATTTCCCATGGTTTTGCTTCACAATGGCCCAATATCTTTCTATTGGACGAGGTTCTGTGGTGGTCGGAGGATTACAGTAATTTGGTACAATGTTGACGTTGTTTCCTGCATACTACTCCTCAGCCGCTTTACCATAAATCAGGCCAAAACAACACAGAGCTCGTGGGCTTTCGGATGAATTTGCGGAAACTCTTTGACTTAAACTTGTGGTTTGGTCGTATCTGTAGTTATGATGATTTTTCTTTTCAAACCACAACTACAAATAGCCTGAACCTTGCCACGTTGTAATGCGGTATAAATCACAACGCGGATGAAAATAACCATACAATTACAGTACAATAATATAAAATAACATCAAAATCTACTTTCAACCATGAATCGTGTTGTCCATGAATCAGATATATGATAAATGCATATAGTCATTACAATAGAGTTACTATTCACTCCATATGCTAGGATTTTCTACAATTGTGAAACTATACAATTAATAGTTATTGACTCAAATTTGATCGGAAAAAATGTTTTTTTTTATAGGTAAAATACATAACAAGCCCCCTATTCTATAGTCGATGTCTCAATTAACATTAATTTCTATTGTAGATACAAAAACACCTATTGTCATCTCATCGTTGCGAACAATACTTTGAAATGTACATATTATAGATTCTATTGTATAGTTACAATCAATTGTAAATCTATCAGGATTTTTTTTCGGAAAGACCAGGAAGCTGCTTCAAGTCTGCTTTGACGTTTGTTTCATCATCCATTTCCACGAAGTCAAATTTTGACAGCATTTAAAATGTTTCGGTGAACGTTTGTCGACAGCCAGGAAAGTTGGTCCGGGGGGAAATCGAAAGCCGGAGGCCACAGCAACGACAGACAATTTTTCCCGCTGTTTCGTCCGAGATGTCGTAGAGAAGCTGGGAATGGTGCCTTCAACCGTGGATAGAGCAAAAAAACGAGCTGGACTGTCGACTTACAAGAAAGTGGTGACTTCAAATCGCGACGATAAACAAAACACGTCGGCCAAAGCACGATCGCGGAAGTTGTACACGACGATGCTGACGAAGTTTGATTGCGTGGTACAGGACGATGAAACTTACGTCAAGACAGACTTTTAACAGCTTCCTGGACAGGAATTTTATACGGCAACCGGACGGAGAAAGATGGCAGATATTTTCAAGCACATTAAACTGTTCGCGAAGAAATATCTGGTGTGGAAGGCCATCTGTACCTGTTACTTACCGGAACCGTCAACCAGCTTTTCCTGAAGCGACACAATCGTTCCGTTTTATTTTGGGCGAATCTGGCATCTTGCCATTATGAAAAAAAAGGCCATGGAGTGGTATGCTGCCAACAACACCAACGTGTTCCCCTAGGACAAGAACCCTCCCAACACGCCAGAGCTCCGCCCAATCGACCAATATTGGGCCATCGTCAAGCGGAACCTTAAGGAGACTCAAAAGCTATTGTGAGCGAGAAAAAGTTCAAGGCAAACTGGCGTTCTGCGGAGAATGAATTGGACAAGGAAACCTGTATGTGACGCTAAGGATAAATGTGATATTCCCGAGAACCTTCAGACACATAAGATGTCGAAGATTACCAAAAAGTTCTTAATTTGACAAGCGATTTGTACTTGCGGAAAGCGGAGTACACCTTTCGTTACCGAAAGCACCATGAATGGACAGGTGTATTTGGAAGAGTGTGTCCAAAAGCGGCTTCTTCCTCTCCTGAAGGTTTGCTACGGTCCAACGATCTTCTGGCCGGACTTTGCATCATGCTACTACACAAAGGAGGTGCTTCCCAAAATATCACCAGAAACATCTTATTTGACAAGAATATAAGAACTTTGTTGTAAAGAAGTCGTGAGGATGAAATACCAAACATGTCTGGTCTTGAAAAAGTTTAGAAAATGTTTTCCACACATATTTGTTTTAAACGTGGTAGCAGAACAGCAAACACATTTGTGTTCTATTTTTGTTTGATCCACTTAGATTTTACTCATTGAAAATAACGATGTTGATCTGCTTTGCGTCTCTTTGAGAAGCCATACTTTTGACTGATTTTGGGTAGTTTGGAAATAGCGTGCATGCTATTAGTTTGTAAATATGTTGATAGTTTGCACTCAATATGAACTTTAAGCATGTTTTTAACATCCTAATGCAATAGTGAAATTATTCAGAATAGATTGTGGATCCAATACAACGACGGCTAAAAACATGTACAAACCGTTTATTTGAAATACTGGAATAAAAAAAAACACAGAATGTAAGATTTTGGCACCACTCACTGATTCAAATAGAAGCCAAATTAAGCATAGTGGTTTGTTCAAATATTACGTAAAGCAACAGTTTAGAAGGTTGTTTGTTATTTGTTATAAATTGCTACGCTTAATTTGTGAGGTACTCTTTTGAGATGAAGTAGCTCACAACAAAAAAACAAAAAAAATGCTTTTGTATTTGTATTTTCCTTCATACTGGCATTAAGAGGACTTGTTTGTCATGGTAAAGGAGGGCGGTGCAAGAGACAGTTGTTATATTCTGTTAAAAGGGAAGGCGGGGTTTAAAAAAATGTCGTTATTGAATATATAAATAACCCTATATTTCGAAATTCATTTATGCAAAACATGCTTCATTGTGAATCCTAGAAAGTATGAGCTGTTTAGTGGAATACCTGTAAGGGAAGGTCCATTAATTACGTCACGCAGTAGGAGGAGAGGGGGGATTTGAGAAAACGTTACGATCCATACAGAAAAAATTGAAGGTCAAAATCAATACTTGGAATTAGAAAAAATTGAAGTCCATATCAATACTTGGAACTAAAAATGAGAAGAAAAATTAGTATTTTCTATTTAATTCCAACTACCTTTATTTCTTATATTGACAGATACGCGTATTCCGTCTACAATGAGCAGACTTCTTCAGTGTCGTGTACTTATAACTCGACTTAGTACATGACACTGAAGAAGTCTGCACATTGAAGATGATATACGCGTATCTGTCAAGATAAGTAATAAAGGTAGTTGGAATTAAATGGAATATACTAATTTTTCTTCTCATTTCTAGTTGCAGGTATTCCACTAAACAGCTCACTTTTTCAAGGATTCATCATTACTTGGGTTTGAGTTGAATTCTAGGTCGAAATTTTGGTCGAGCTCGGAATCCAATTTTAAGCCCAATAAAAAGTATAAATAGCTATTAACCGAATTCATTATCCAATTTAGAGTCGAATTTTTAGTCTAATTCGAATTCAACTTTGAATTCAAATTCGGGGTCGTATTTAGAGTCAAATATGGCTTCGAGACCCGAGTCTAGTTTGTAGTCAAATTTGTAGTTGGCCACACCCAAATTAGTACTTGAATTCTAAGTCAAACTTAGAGTCGAATCCGGTTTTCAATTCGAGTTATGATTCAAATCGGATTAACAGTTGAATACCAGGTGTTACTAGGATTCGAATCGAATTCTGAGATTGATTCTAGGTCAAAATCTGAGTCGAACTCGTAATCGATTTTTGAGTCGAATTAGTAGGTAATCATGAATTGAATTCTTAATCCATTTCAAAATCGGATTTTGAGTCAAATAAAGCATCGTCCGTGAAGCCAAATTAAGAGTCATGTTGGAATTGCATATTGAGGCAAGTTCAGAACCAGATTAAGAGACGAATTTTGAGTTGTATTTGAAGTGAAAATTGGATTTGTAACCCAGGTCAGTTTGAAACCCAAGTAACCTATTCTCAGCCAAATCTGTAGTCCAAGTTTGAGACGAATTTGAGGTAGAATTATAAGAAGAATTTTGAGATAAACTTGTAATCAAATTCGAAGAAAAATTTGAATCAAACTATAAAGTTTAAATGGGAGCGACCCCGGCGTAGTGGTTAACATCCATACCTCTCACGCCAAAGTCACGAGTTCAAATCTCATCCCCGGATAAGCTACGAAAATATCCAAAAAGGTATTTGAGTAACTACGACGGGAGATGAACCAGTCCACGGCTGAAAATCTCGATAATTGAAGAAAAAAAAATTAAGGAGGTAATTATGAATTGAAGGGAAACTATGAATCGATTTTGGAGTCAAATTTAGAGTCCTATTTGGAGTCTTAATTCAAGTTGAGTCAAGAACTCGGAGTTGAATTTGGAGTCTGAAAATGATTTGAATATTGATCAATTTAGAGACGAAGTCAAATTTATCGATGAATTTTGAGTAAAATTTCGAGTCAAGTTCATAGCTGAAACTCAAAATTTCAAATCCAGTTCAAAGTTGGATGTAGAGTCGAAATTTTAGTTTTATTTGGAGTCAGATTTAGATTTGGTTTTATTCGAACTCTGAATCTAATTTAAAGTCGAATTAAGAGTGTAATTATGAATTAAGTTTTGATCCAATTTGAAGCCTAATTTTGTGTCAAATTTGGAATCGTATTTAGAGCTAAATATGAATTCGAATCCAACTAGGTTAAATTTGTGGTTGAATAAGAGGTTGAATTTGAAGTCGAACTTAGAGTCGATTCCAAGTCAAATTCAGAGTCAAATTTGAGTCGAAATTGGGTTGAATTTGAAGCCAAATTGGGAGTCGAATTTAAAGTCGAATATAAAGTCGAATTAAGAGTCATATCCGACCCTGGGAATCTAACTCATCGTTGAATATCATATGTTACTTGGCCTGCGTCGAATTCTAAGTCAAAATCTTAGTCGAATTTGGAATCGAATTCTGACTCCAATCAGGATGTTCGGATCTCAAAAAAACTATTTTTGGTAGCAGCTTCTGGTGATGTAGCTCGTAAACTGTAATAAATTTATACTTTAATTTTCTCATAACCTTAATGCTTTACCTTCACATACATGAGTTGTTTTTCACTCTTCGCTACTGCTAATCGACCTTCTTCGCTTCTTTTTCCACTATCTGCAAAATTCACTAATTTTTCAATCTTCTTAAATAACAAAAAATTCTCCATCAATTTATATACACATTACTAATTCTATTTGTATTTTTCAGGTCCAAACTTTGGGAAATCGGCGCGGTTTTTAGCACATCTGCACATCAATTATTCAATGGCTGCAATAAACTTCTCCAAATCATATTTTTTTTGTTTTGCTTTTTTCCTTCCTTCTTGACAGTTTCGCACGTCGCGATGAATTCGTCCACCAGATTTCAGCCACCAATTTTTCACCCAGCAGTCACGCAGTGATGCCAGGTGCCGCAACACAGGTAGTCATGAATTGAACACTTCAAAACAATGTATTGACTTTGGAGTCAAATTTGGAATCGTATTTGGAATCGAATTTCACGTCAAAGCAAGAACTTGGAGTTGAATTCGGAATCGTTTTTTGACTCAAATTTATAGTCGAGATTTGGGTCAAATTTCGAGTCAAGTTGAAGGCCATATTTGGAGTCAAATTACAACTCAAGTTCAGATTCGTGCATGGAGTCAGATTTGAAGCTGTATTTAGAGTCAGATTTGTAACTCGGATCTAGTTTGTAGTCAAATATTTTGTTTAATTTGGAATCGATGTTTTAGTCGAATCTAAAGTCGAATTTTTAGTCAAATTTGGAGTTCAAATTGTAGTTATATCCGAGTCAAATTTGAAGTCATGTATGGAAGTCGAATCTAGAACTGAATCCGGAGCTGTAGAAGTAGAATAACAGTCGAACTTGAAATCAAATTCTTAGTCGAATCAAGAGTGTAATTATGAATTGAATCCTCAATCCAATTTCATAGTCGAATTTTGAGTCAAATTTGAAGTCAACGTTGGACTAAAATTTGGAATCGTACATATTTGAACCGACTTCCGAGTATATTTATAAATCGAGAGCTTAGCCGAATTCGAAATCGACTTCTGAGTCGAATTTGGAGGTAATTGTGACTTGAATATTTCATCCAATAAATAATAGGACTAATCAAAATACATACTTTATATCCGGAACTTAGTTTATTATCTTATTTGAAAAAAATCAACATTTCTGAAGCTATAGAGACAATTTAAAACCAAAAACCCTTCAAGTATTTGCAACTCTAAAAACTAAATCCTGGAACGGTCAAAACTTGGTCGACTCAAATACGACGTTTTTTATTAATCGGGCATTTAAATAACTTGAACACCCAAGATGGTAAGCAAAACACAACAACCAAAGAAAGAGCGCGTAAGTTGTACACGAGTATGTTGACCAAGTTTGATATCCTCGTAATGGACGAAGAAACATACGTTATGGCTGATTTCGAGCAGCTCTCTAGTCAAATTTTTTATAAGGCTACTGGAAAAGGAAAGGTTCAAGATAAGTTTGAACAGAAAAAAAAATGTCAAAGTTTCCGAAAAACTTGGTTTGGCAGACGATTTGCACTTGTGGGCTTAAAAAGGAGAATTGTTTCGTGACAACTGGCACTGCCAACCAAGATATTTATGTAAAAGAATGCTTGCAAAAACTTGAAGAATGATAGTTTTGGCTATTTTGGCTAGACCTCGCTCATTTTCCACTACGGAAAAATGGCTCTAGAATAGTATACCACCAAGAGTCGCAAATCGTACCCAAAGAGAAAAAACTAACTCGCCGGAACTGCACTCAATTGACAAATATTGGGCAATCGTAAAGAGAAACCCCAAGAGAACTCAAAAAACAGTTGGAGTTGAAAAACAGTTCAAGGTAAATTGGCGTTCAACATCAAATAAGGTCGATATAACAGCTGTACAATACTTAATGGTAGGTGCGAAACGTAAGGCCCGACAGTTCGCAATTCAAAAATCGGAAGCGTAATCAAATAATTTTCATGTGACGAACTTCAAATATAAATAAATATAGATCATTTATATAATAAACTAATCAGTGTGCACTTAATCATGTTTGACTATTTTTCAACGTTCCATCCTTTATACGACAGTACACGGGAAATAATGTGTTCCTCTAAACGAGAAAAACAGGTCATGATTCAATGAATATGTTGTGTTTTCGTGTTATGAATATACATTATGAACCATATTCATGATGTCATGAACTGTTTTCCCGCCGCAATGAAATCATGAATAAATCTGGTCTAAACCATGATTTTCTGATACTGAAAACTTTGTTCATCAATCTGGCAAATATACTTTATCGAAGCTGAATGTATACAAAAAAAATAAATCCATTTTAGGATTCGAAACTAGCATTGATGTGGGGAGCTACAATAGTACTTGGTGGTTGTACTTACTACACTATAGTTATTCTTGAAAAGACTCTTGACTAACGAAGCTCATTACACAACTTCAGATTAGAGGCAAAACAAGACTTCCTAAGTTCATGACTTGCATCTTCCATTTCAATAATGAAACCATGATTAAGAGTCATGAATTCACAAAATGAGATCCAGATTATCCAGAAGATTGGACTAACACCGTACCAGGAGAAAAAATACCCACACCGTGATACATCCTCCTCGGTGTTTGAAGGTTTTTGTTAAAGTTTTCCATCTGATCTGATCAAGTTCACTTTCGATTCATCCGACCGCAGGACATTTTTACCATTTTCAAGGCCAAACCAATACAAATTCTTTCATGGAAGCATTGGAACTTTCCTGGGGCTCCTGCCATAAAACTTGTCAAGAAGCATTGAAACGGACGTTTTGTAAGAACAATAAGTGTTGTGTCCTGTCTCGCGTCGCGTCTCTCCGAGTAATAGGAAGTTCTTCCATTAGCACAAGCCACACAAAAATTATGGTGAAAAAAAATTTCACTTCAAAGAAACTCTTTGAATAAATACTTTAACGAGCGTGTAAATAGTAAAACGATTGTTATAGGAAAACTAGGGAAATTTAAAATAACACTTCATTTGTTCACATTTAAATAGTTTTTTTTTTTAAATCACTGATGTCACTGAAAAACTGATAAAGTTTGAACCAATTCCTTTAACTTCTACTATAAGATGGTATTCTTTTTGCAGATAGGCCTATTTCATCTGTGACATACGGAATTCTTCAGTGTCGAGTACTTGTGTATGAATTTTATATTTCCCCCAATTTTCTACTTACTTACTTTAAATAACAGTTCAACAGTTTGAATTCAAAACTGTTCATCAATTCAACATTTTGTTCTTTTAGTTTAAATCGAGGCTTAATGATATTTTCTTATGTTGCCAAATTCTGAATGTATGTATATATTTTTACTGGCACATTTTCCTCGGAATGTCTCATTTTCAAATGGTTCGAACCAAAATCCCTACACAAAAAAAGACGACCTAACCCCTGCTCGTCACTACCAGAAGCAACCTTTTTATGCATTCATGTTCATGAATCTTCCGAGCCGTCGATAAAAGCTTTTTGTGTTTCCTTTCAATTTATTCCAACCTCTTGCAGCGACAGAACGCCGAACTTTTGCACACTGCCCTTTTCCCTGTGCCGTAAGAAAAATACAGCGAAAAGAGCAAACATTAAAACCGAAGGAAAATGATGTTTCTCAATCACTACACCCGCCGAACGCTGCTCATTTAAATACCATCCGATATAGGAACATGTCTTTCGCCCATCATCCCCTGGCAAGAACTATGACATGCTGGAACGAATGGCACTCTCTGGTCCCCGTTCTGCCCCGATTCACGGGAAGATATACTGTATGCACATACCTCGCGTGACGGGAGGCTCATTTGGAATTCATCGGCCTCGCTTAGCACATGCATATGCAGTGTGTACATATAATTCACATGCGAAAACACTAAAAACTGTCAAACCGCTCGATCGTTTTAGGAATTTGAGAATTTCATTACATCATCGGACCGAAATATGACCGAGGTCATCAAAACATAAAGATCGTTCTCATCCACGACGACGCCATCGTTCTGATTGTAGGTCCGTCCCCGAGAGAAACCGGCTTCGTGAATATTCTATTAAACCGTTTAATGACATAGAAAAATCCGGTTTACCCCCTGGCCCAAAAAGTTCCCCCTGGTGGCGGTGTGAAGAGGCAGTCACGGTGGTGGGAGGAACAAACAAATCTCGCCAAAATCGGTTCCATAAAATTAAATATTTATATTCAAATTTGCCTTGCAGGATGGGTGCGACCTGGTAAGACGATGATAGCAGGGTGGAAAAAAAGGCAAGGGTATCGAGCGCCGCCATCATGCTCACAGAGAACCAACCACCTACGCGTGTTCCGAGCAACGATTGGATGTGAACAAAATGATTGAAGAAAAATTAAAGCTTGTGACTAGAAGCTAAATGACGAACATGCGAGCCATCCCACGCCGGTTTTTAGAAGAAGAGGGTTCAGGTTCAGTTTCTTCTGCCGGCCGTGGTCATGAATACAAAAACTAACTGTGCGCACACTGGACTGGAGACCGGCGACGGAGAAACTGTATCGAATCAGTTGGTTTTGTCGTTGTCTGTTTGGGATTTGGGTTAGTCTTCTGTGGAGAACAACAAGTCGGTTGTGTGCTGCCTTTACGCTCTCAGAGCCTAAAATCACCTTATGTCGATTTATGATGGGCAACATTCAATTCTGAGATTAGTCGGGATTATAATATCACAATAAATATAAAATCACCGAAAGTAATAAAAGTCAAATGCTTTGCGTTACCCGAAAATGTTCTGCTGTTGAGGCCTTAAGACATACAAGCGGAGCTAGTGACCAGTCTAACGAATGGGTAATGAATGGTAAAGATTATTCAAGAACTAACTGGAATAAAAGACAAAGAATCTAATCTGGTTACCGTTAGGATAGGTCATCATGAGTTCTTACAAGTGAATTTCTAAACTTTTAAAACTAATGTATATTAAGAAAGATGTAATCCTCGTATGTTCTTTTTGATGTATTGTTAAACCCTAATTTGAAACCCAAAATAATAAATACTGTCACACTTAAAGCCCCATTTCGGATACTACATTTACAACGGTTTCTTTGGTAACCTCAAATGTAAGTTCATAAAGCG